>JAHZNP010001034.1:0-28481 GCA_020615345.1 Triops cancriformis
CCCAACCCCCCAACCCCCTAAATACGCCCCTGCTGGAAGGTGACATGCTGAATTTGATAAATGCACGATAGAAGTTTAGGATAATATTGCTAGTACGAAAATCTAGCGAAAATATAAGATAAAATTTTCAAAAACAAAACCAAACGAAACGACGAAAGAGGCAAGATGTAATACGAAGGGATACAACGGAAAAGTTAAGTAAAAATTTTTTAAAAATCATAAATCAATAAACTTGGCGAAGGGAAATAGAAAATTGGAAGAAAATATAAATAACCTGCGGCGGGTATAAAAAATTATAAAAAAAAACAGATAAATGAAGTTGTCAAACTCAATTTGTTGAATCGGATAAAAGTCTACGATAATAGTACGAAAATACTGTAACAAATATAAAATTGTAGAAAATAGACACAAATACAAAACCGAAAAACAAATAAAAAGACAAAAATAGAACGCAGTTAAATAGGACACGAAATATCGCAAAAATGAGGCAAAACGAAAAATACGAATAAGTGAAACAAAAGTATTAGAAGCAAACAAAAACAAACAACGTCTGGCATTAAAAATGATTTTTAAAAAAGGATAGATGAAGGTGACAAGCTCAATTTGGAGACTCTTTCGCTAATTCTCGTAGTGAGGGGAAAAGCAGAGATACAATACGGCTTTGGTTTCCTTTTGTTGAGATCTAATTGGCTGCGCAGGTTCAATTTAGCGACGGGGAACCTGGTTAGAAAAGTTTTGAAAGCGAAATTTAACAGCAAAGTGCGTTTTGGGTTGGGGAGGTTAATTCCGTTTGGGTTGACAAAAGCTAACGTTGGAATTAAACGTCAGAAGCCTGATGTGAGCGCTATAATGAAACCCGTTACGTAGTGAGACAGACTTGATGGAACCTGTAGTCAGAAAGGGGGTGGGGAGAAGAGGAAAATGCAAACGCCAGTTCCATGCCCTATCTCATTAATATAAACTCACGCGTGATTGGATTTGCCAAGAAGCTTTCAACAGTGTCACATCAAGAAAGGAAAAGCTCCACCGAAAGGGTCTTCGCAAGTCCAATTTTGGGAGCCAAGAAATTAAAGGCGTGGTGTAGAAAGAGAAAATATTTCTTTGGGATAATTTTTCGGCTGACGTAAATTTGGCAACTAACAGCTTCCCGGGAATCGAATCAATGCCTTGGGGAAATAGGAAATGACACCCCGTGACGTCACGAAAGTTAGAGACGCTTGGACTTTTCTAGGCCAATCTACTCCTCACGGCAAAGTAAGTCATGTGACACAAAACCAATCCAAAATGGCTGTTTCACAGATTTGCTCAAGTTTCTTTTCCTTTTTGCAATAACTCGCTTGGAAGTAGCACGACAGGCGCTCGCAACATGTAGTAACAGCTGGGAACTACGTTGTTCTAGCTTCTTATGTCACACAATGTCACAACTTTCGCTGTTGCCATGTTTACATCCATTTCTTAAACTGCACAAACTAATAAAGCGACGTATATTGAGCGGTGGGCCATTCTCTCTGAGCAAATTAAGAAAAAAAGCATACAAAAGAAAAGTAAACGACTCGAGGTGAAGGAAGTGATCTTTCACTCGGGGTGCTTTACATGACCCTACTTGTTGCTAATATCTATAAGAGCAAACAATTCTGTTAGCTTCGTGTATTTTCGGATAAACTCGTCGCGTAAATACAAAGGATGCGTACTGTTTCATTCCCAATCGATACTAGAAGCGAAACTACGTTAGAAATTCAAAATAAATTTATGAAAAATAAAAAACACTGCGACACAATTTTCTCTGATAGTGTCGAAGTTGGCAATATTACAGAATGTGCCCTAGAGCTTTAACGCGTAGACAACGTTTGTCAATAACGCGCTTAGATTTCCAGAAGAAATCGCTCAGAGCAATATAGAACGCATTTTTTATTTTATTTTTTATTTTCTTTAAGTAATGCTCCACATTTCGGTCGAATATCGGAATGCTCATAAGTCAAGGCTTACTTAATTCGAGGAGTGGTTGTTTAATTTCTATAACAGCAACGAAAGGCGAACTTGTGCTAGCTTCTCTGACTCTCTTTTCGAACTTTGCCTCACGGACTCTTCAGGCACTTCGAATCTCGGTCAACAACCTTCTGAGTCTACTCTTACGCAAATTTTGGCCCGCAATATCTTGTTCAGCACTTGTACAGCATCTACTTGAATTGAGTGGCTTAAACGGTTTGTCAACTCCCCTACTCGTCCGGTCATTTCGCAACCTTTTTGTCCTTCGGCAATACACTCTTGTACCAATACACATGTATCGGCTTGTTATTGCAACATGGGGGGATACAACCTCTTCCGGGGAAAAAAATCTAAATCTAGCAGAAATCACAACAGTAAAGATAAGAACTACAGGAAAAAGTTCTAGCTATTTCATTTAAAGCTCCGAGAAGGTATTTCTAGTTAAGTACGTGCCTTAGAGCAGAACTACCTTAATATCTTTTGAAAAGGACACTGTCAAGAACCTAATTAAGAACGGAAGGAAATAAAGGGAAATGAAATTTACTCCTTCGTAATGTAACAACAATTCCACGGACCAAAGATAACGCATAATCCTATAAGAATGGTGGTACAAACCACCTCCTTTCCACCTACTATCAATACTAATAATAAAAGTTTAGAACTGAAAAAAATCAACCTTTTGGACGAATAAAGGTGTAAGCATAAGATCGTATAAACAGAAAAATTTTAAAATAAAATATTCTGGGGAATGTGTAAACAATAATTATATCTTTACGTAATATTTGTCGAAAAGGAAAGCTGATCTGTCGCTTAGTTTTATTATAGCGCTATATCAATTAGTAGTGTAACTTAGCAAATGTCTTTGACTTATAAGATTTCAAAAAATAAATAATAATAATTAAATACTATCGTAGGCCCCGCCTATTAACAGCTGCTCTAACTGAGAGCTCAGTACTTTTCCAAACGGCTATGCTTCTAGTCTTGGCTATTTGCGACTGTTGAACAGTACATAAGTACCCCAACGATTCCCAAACGATTCGATTACTTAACCCAATTGTAAAAAATAACTTCTTATTTAAAAGTTTTTATTAAACGCAGTCCTCACGTATTGCTGAGTTCTATTGTAAATATTCCACTAAAGGCGTTGAAGTACGTGTGGTCGATAATTATAAGAATTGATAATCGAAACAGAAGGACACTTGGATAACTTTTGGATAAATTTGGACAAGTATCGGATAAACTGGGTGACTGGACGCTTCGATGGCAACGAAATGCTTGTGCTTTCACTACCAGCTGACTACGAGCTTAGTAACCCCCAAATGCCTTAAAAACAGAAAAAGAAAGCAAGAGTTATCTAAAAATTGTCAATGATCGGAAAAACAGAAAGAGATATAAAAATTGCAAGGGATAAATAAAGATTGCAAACGACTTAAAAAAATTACAATTGATATGAAAAGACAAAAAAGATAAGCAACGATTCTCTCGACTCAAGGGAGTAATGCGATTCATAGGACTTCCAGGCGATTCTGCGAGTTTCCCTAAGAATTCCAATATTCTGTCCAATAATCACCCTTGTTTGAAAAAAATAAGGTGTGTAATTCGCAAATGCACCAAAATATAAAAACTTTTTTAAGATAACGTTAGCGAACTATCGATTACTAGCCGCCGACTCGGGTTCTCACCCTGCCAGTCAGCCTTAAAACATACACCGATTTCATCTCTAGAAGACAAGAAACACCAACACTTTCCGCGGAATCACACATTTGTAATCCTGCCGACGAGAAGCGTACGTAACACTCTAGACAGAACAAACTCTCCTGACCATTACCAGGATTAGTCTGCAAAATTTGACAGATTGCCGCCAGTCATGGAGCTCCTTCTAGTTCGATCAATCCTTGTCGCCACCAATTCGACCCCGGCCTCAGGAATTTCAAAATTAATAAAAAAAAGGCCCTTTTAGCTAACAATCCTGTCAGTCATCGTTTTCGGGGGTATGTCGTGAAGGGTAAGGAGATAAAAAGAGCAAAATCAGACAGAAATGTGAAACCAAAATCTCGCAGAAAGTTGGGGAGGGCGGTAAAAAGTAAAACGACGTCAGCAAATCCAGCCAGGCCCGTCCGTCGTTTCTCTTTTACCTTACCCAATCTAACAAAGATCGCGAGTAAAAACACCCCAAAGTCCTTAAAGCCTCGGGATTTTCCAACATTTCCCGGCTTCTTTCCCTTTCCAGTCTTCGCTCCCTTTTCCTTCCTCGCTATCTCTGAATTAATGAAAAATGAGCCTCTGAACTTTCCACAAGGCTTCTCGGCCACCCATTCTCCCCTCGCTTGTATCTGCAACTTAAATACCCTTACTCACCCTTCCATTTTTCATCCCTTACTAGCCCAACGCCCCCGACCAAAGAAAAGTTTCCTAGTTGATTAAACCGCATGTCGTCAACACACTCGGATGTCCGTAGCTCATTCTGGTAATGCACCCGTTCATTTTCCTTTGAAAATTCTCTTTTTTTCTTATTTCATTTTTCTTACTTTTTGTCCCCGCACAGTTGTATTGGAGCCTACCGCTGTGACTTAAACGCCGTTCCTAGGACGCGAGAAAAAGAAAACAAGACTTGATTTTATTCTCTCTACTGCACCCCAAAGCGTTGCTTGGATTCTCTGCCTCACTTGAACAACATCACCAGAAAAGGAACAAAAAAATGCTGTAAAATCTCCCCGAAAAGGAAAACAGCAACCAAAAAAACTCAACGCTCCAGTGTTATTTCTTGCCTTGCTTTCTGGGTCGCGAAGAAAAAGTTTACGGGGGAGTGGGCAGGAATATCTGCTTCCCGCGCGCCCCCACGCGGATTTCTGCCAAATCACCATGTGAATCTCTGTCAAGGGGTTTTCTACAACACCATCACCCTCCATTGTCTACACTTTGCTCGGAACCATGATTTCCCCGCATTTATTGCTCGTGTTCTATTTCGCGATAAGGCCAGTACTGGGCGGCTGGAACGCCAGTAGCGCCGCCGTCTTGGATTGTCCCGGAGTGTGTTTTTGTGACGATCACACCGCTTTGGTGAGTTGCAATGGCGATGGCTGGCCAGACTTCCCTGAACCTTTGCCCGCGGACGTCGAACGCTTGGATATGCGCCATTTTCAACTGGAGACGTTGCACGGCGCCGACATGGAACAGTACCCGTTTTTACGCGAGTTTAGCGCCCAACATTGCCATTTGCAATTTCTGGCCAACGACTCCTTGGCCCGCAATTCTCGTCTCGAGCGCTTGGACCTTAGCCAAAACCAACTGGAAACCGTGACGCAGGTAAAAGTGTCCCATTTTACAACGACTTTTCCTACTAGCCCACTCGAAAACGCGACTGGCAGACGAGAGAGAGATCAAGAGAGTCCCAGCCCAGCCGGTGTGGCTTATCGCACCCTCAATATAACTTTTACGAGCTTTCACTGGTCACCCAAAAAGAGCGAGAGAAAAAATATGAAGTCAAGTACAATGCCAAGTCGACATTTGTCCAAAGGGGCGGAGCTCAGACGGGATGCCGGGTTGTGGGGGGGGGGGCATTAGGGAATGTCTGAACATTAATTGCGGGGTATAAAAAGTTCGTAAAGACCGTTAGTGAGAACGAACTCTTTCAGAACGCTCGGGGTCGAAGTACTTTAGCTAAAATCTAATGGGTAAACGAGCAGAACCGCTTTTCTGTGAGTACGGCCCACACATGTTTGAAACAGGCAAAAGTGCAGTATAAGGAAGTTTGGAGTGTACGTGAGGGGGCGCTGTGTTACTGAACAACTTGGTACAACCAACTTTTGCACAAACGCAAGACTAAATGCATACACGTGGTCAAACAGTTCCTGGAATGCTCTTTGTCTTCTTACTGTGCAATTAACCACGGTAATTGCCGTTGTCACACTAGGAAACAGTAGCCATTGATTGCCTAATAAGTCGTTTGCTCCCGTTGGATACCCACTTCGTTTGTGTAGGCGAATTATAGTGCAAAATTGTCCAGGTGGATTTCATCAAAATTATTTGGTATTGAATTAGGGAAAAAAGCAATGGTTAAGAATTGAATCACAATATCCAGTACACACTGTTGGGAGTTCTTAGAAAATCCAGTACACTTCGTGAATTTACGAGCAGACGAGAGCACTGTCAATTCTTTTTTTAGGGAAAATAAAAAATCAGTCCTCGAGGTAAAATAGACCACTTTTCTTACTACTTCAGCGAAAACAGAACATATATCGGAATGTTAGTTTTGGAATAATCACTTTATTACTTTTCGGAATTTTGCCTAATGACAACACCAAAACTATTATCGAAAACGTATCCTGCTTTCGCTAAAATTCGTTTTAAAATGCGTTAGTGCACGTTGAGACCTAATTTTAGATGTGTTTTTTCCAAAAAAGGTTGAATCTGAACTCTCTTGTTAGAAATTAGCAATACTTAATATAAAGATTATGTAATGAAAGTAATTAACACCATATAATAAGTATTTAACAGAAAAAATATTTCATAAAAATAATCTTCAAAAACGAGCTAAAATATTGATATTTAGGGAATTTTTTAAGTATTGATACTTTATAAGATTTTCTAAAAATTTAATAAAACTTAAAAAAGACAATGTGCATAAACAATGTGATAAATAAGTAGACAAAGATATTTGTATCGAAACCTTCACGTGCGAGAAGGCCTGCAATAGTGATTAGTTTTTGGAAAATTGCCTGGACAATTGCATCGCATAACGAAATTCTCCTGTAGCGGAGATAGGTGCACCGGACCCTAAAGTTCATGGGGTTTAAGGCTATTGTTTCATTTTATTTTTTTCCTCTTCCAAATCGATCCAGGGGTCATGTGGTATCCTATTATCACAATCTTACAAGGAGTTATGGGTATACGCCAGTTTTTTTCTTTCTGGAAAATGGTCAAACGAGTACCGGAACTCTTTACCGTCGTAGCGTACTTTTATGACCAAGACCATCTTAGTGCAGCAAAGAAAGTATTGAGTGCTTTTTCGCAGTTTCCGGCAAGCTTGAGAAAGAGCGATAGCGCAAGACAAAAATATGACTTCAAGAACATGGCAGAATCTTTCATGTGTTTACGCTAGAGTCCTTCTAGATTGGCATTGCTGACAAAAGTTAGAGGAAATGGTGTTCCGTAAAGGAGCGTTTCCTATAAGTGGGCCCTTCTTTCGCCCTACTTGGTTCGCCAAATCCTTCATCAATCTATTTTGCTCGCCTAGTTTTTCTACCGCATTAGTTCTCCCGTGATAATGAGCTGATCGGAACAAAAACACTTCAAGTTTTCTCGAAACTGTGTTTCTATGACACAGGAGTACAGATGAAAATTTATTACATGTGCTACACATTTAAACGCGTGAAGTGAAGACGTAAACGCGGTACGGACCGAATTCTACTATTTCCTTCTCTTTTGAGTCGTGTACATGGGAATTTGGTTAAAAAAGTGCGCCGACTGCTGTTATTCGAGTCACGTTGTAGCAAAATTGGGAGCAAAAGGACTCCGGGTAGACCTCAACTCCACTTTGTAAGACTTGCAGCCAAGGATCTGGGATCAGCTTCAGTTGCTTGAAGCCCTTTTTCTCGGAAAGTTCACACATAAATATTCTTCATCATCGCGAGTTTGCTCTCAAAAGGTGGATTTTACTACAGTTCAATAAAAGAAAGAGCTTTGGTACCAAATCAAACAGAAGAAATTATCGTCAAACGATAAAGTAGTAGACTAACAATACTCGAGATACCTCGACCAAGTCTAGCAATATCCTCATGTTTCACGACGCTACGAGGCCACTTTCGACTCGAGTCGATGAGTTCTCTTGTCCAAGCGGTACTCCTACGTTGAATTACGAAAATAACTGCAGCGACAAACACTCTCGAGCCGATACAAATGATTTACTTCAAACTTGGCCTTTTCGATCAATTTTTTACATTCGTCACAGTTTAAGAAGAATGCCTCCATGAATGGTATTTTCCTTGGCAGGAAGTTTAATGAAATCCTGACATTGAACTGAATTCTACAATCGAGAAAAACTTCCGTTGACCACGTTCCAATCATTTAACTTTCTCAGCACCTGGTATTGCTCTTAAACGCGAAACAATTACAGTGGAAACCGGTTATAACGAAATCGAAGGGACCGAGAATTTTTTTCGTTATAACCGAAGCATGCAAAAAAAAGCTTAAAGTCGCAATAACCTAGAAAGTATTCAAGTTTACGCCGATACACTGGCAGTCTATTCCGTTGTAAATAATAAAGTTTGGATTTCCGTTCATTAATATTAACATTTAACAATACATTTTCATAAAATGATTGATAGCTTTTCTTTAAAAAATCTGGATTTTTTTGTGCTGTCCTTTTTATTACAATGTTATTGATATATTTTCCTATGTCGTCAAGCTTCTTTCTGCGCTTCTTCTCCGCTCTGACTTTTCCGCCATTGCACCGGTAAGAAAGAGAACTTACTACTGATGGGGCAAGGAAGACAAAAACTTGAATACTGTGTAAGGTAGGGGCTCAGCTAACCCTCTAGAAGCATTTCCATCAGTTGTACGCCCTAGTGGGGGACGCTTGGTCAAAGGGTAAGAGTTGGCAAGAAGGAGAGCGGAGTTTATGCCGAGTTTTTTTTTTAATATGGAGAGGGTAACCCGAGACTCTCAAGCAAAAAAATTGCTTTGTCGGTCTTCGAAGACCGAAGATCTTTTCGTTATAACCGATATTTTATTTCGTTATATCCGAAGGAAAACGTATGTAAAGAGATAGGATTTTGTAGGGACTGACATGTTATTTCGTTATAAACGATATTTCATTTTAACCGTTTTCGTTATAACCGGTTTCCACTGTAGTATCCAAACAATTCTCATACGACCAAATAATACAGAACGACTTTTTTACTAAGTCAGTAATGCAAAAATACACTAATTACAGTAATCACGTAAGAAATTCGTTATTTCGGATTAAACTACAACGATTTCGGTGCCTAACGTTATATTCCATTATAAAATATCTGACACAGTAGTGTTTCTGTAAGTGCCAAACAACATTGGAAAGAATTGCAAAAAAAAAATGGTAAAAGTCAACACGCCGAGTCTCAAAATCATCTAATCTTGGACTTCAAGGTTGATTGAAAAGAATCATTCAATTTTCTAGGAATTCCTCGAATACATAAGTTTTGAAACGGTGAACACTGGCAAACAAAATGAAAATCGGGACTGACTGCTTCCACTACATTTACGTCGACATGGAAACGCTCTAGTATAATGCTCGTCGGAAATTCGTTTTGATCTCTTTAATCCAGCGTCACATTTGACTTTGCTACTGAGACAAAAAAGTTCATCATGTCAAGTCCCCTTTTTTATTCCCATTTCTAATTACTCTCCCGCTGGCTCTCAGACATCTCAATAATTCTGGAACCCATTTCAAAGCAACGGGAGGGAAAAAAAATCACCGGAAAGTCGTCACATGTCTGTTTTTTTTCGAACAACAACAACAAAACCATCAAATCCTCTAGAATTGAAACACAATCCCAAGATTCCTTTTCCTGCAAAAAATTCAAGTCATTATCCAAATGAGCAAGAATACCAGAATGACAATCATGTTATGCCTAGTAAGAAAAAGTGTGTAAAAAAAGGGGAAAGAAAGTAGAGAAAAATGAGGAAATCTCCTGGTGTTTCAATCGCCAACGCTGCAACTCGCTCTAGACCCTCCCATTAAGCTCACCTAAATGGACGGTGCGCGTTGCTGTGCAACCATTAGCAAAAATTATTTTCGCCGTAATGATTCTCGCGACTGGGCGCCTTAGCTAATGATAGTTACAAAAGAGACCAGGAAGAATCCTTTAGGAATACTGTATAATGCTTGCCTCAGCCTTTTGTAGGACACAAACAAATACCCGCCATGCAGGAGAGAGAAAAGGAAGAAAAAACCAAGAATTTATAAAAAGCGAAAATTGAGTCCATTTTTCTCGCTCCTTTTCTCTGACATCGTCCACAAATTGGGTAGCTACGGCACAACAACGAAAGAAAAATGATACTCGAATGCTTAAGGAAACTTGCAAGCCGGGTGGCAACTTTTTATTTCTTTTTTTTTCGCTGTGTCTCTTCTTTTTAGGATTACTAAGAAGTTTGATGCAAAAAGGGGCTAGAGGGGAAAAAGTAATAAATAATTCCCTGGTTTTCCTATCAGAGAATATTATTTTCTCTTGGTTGCGTTCATGATTTTGACAGAATTCGCTATCCAGAGTAAATGGAGTCTCATGGGTTAATATTGTTATAGGGCATGTTGACAGGGTTGGCAAGATTGCGAAGTTTGGACCTGGCGTCTAATCAATTAACGTCTCTCGACGGGGCTTTCCTGGACCTGGCAGCTTTAGAGCAACTCAATTTGCGTGACAACCTCTTGCAACAACTGCAAGACTCCACGTTTCAAGTAAAACTCCTCAATTTCGACGTAACTACTTAACCGTTTTCTTTTTTATATTCCACGTGTCCTAAAATAGACCTGCTCTGCATATTACACTGGCATGTGTTATTTCATAACTTAATAGTGCGCTTCCACTGCTACTGAACCATCAACACAGGTTAACCAAAGATGGGTTAATAGCTAACCATGAACTACCCCTGTACTAAATAGCATTTATACGTCACACTAGGATAAGATTGGCATTATATTAGTTCAGACAAGTCTATGTTAAATGAAGAGTGTGGTAATGTGAACTTTAGTCTTCACTGGACATGCTAACCCAAGCTATAGCTTAAGTGAACGCTAGTGAACGTTAACCTGTCAGACTAAGTATGTTCGCCCATGTTAGATTAGCAGTAGGAACTCAGCGTAGGATAATACACTTAACTTAGCCTGACTATTTATCTACATTCCATCTGGTGTGAACACGGGTTAACGTTAACTTGGGTCTTTCCAGCATGTTAATTACAAACAGGTAGTAGAAACGCACCCTGTACTAACATATTTAACCTGACTACTAACCCAGGTTACGTCTACTGTGAACGCGGGTTAACGTAACTTGGGTTATTCTAGCACGTTCCTAAAGGTGAAAATGGTGACAGAAGCAGAATCATACACTAAGATTTTTAACCTGGTTACGAACCCAAGACACATCTAGTGTGAACGCCGGTTAGCCTTAACCTGGGTAATTTTTTATAGTTACAAAATGTTCACATGCCGCTAGAAACGCGGCTTAAGATGCCAAGACATAAAACTCCGTTAAATGTTAAACTGGTAGTAGAAACAGGCCCTAATATAAGTTTCTTACCCCGGCAACTAACCAAGGTTTTCTGGTTTGAAAAAGAGTTAACGCTAACCTGGGTTTTCCAGACTATAAACAATGTTAAACTGGCAATAGAGAAGACCCGTAAGCTAAGATCCCTAACCCGACTTTTTAACCAGCTTACGTATTGTGCGAACGCGAGCTAGCGTAAAAAAATTTCACATTTTTGCATTTATTTTAGTTTTAAACACTGCAATCAGCAGTAGAAACGCATCTTTACGCTACGATTCTTAACTTGACTGTTAACCCAGCTTGCTCTGATGTGAACGCTGGTTAGCGTTAACCCTGCGTCCCTTGCATGTTCTGAAAAGTTAAAAAGGCGACAGGAACAGCTTCAAATGGCATGGATAAACATGGGTCAATGATTAAACTGGCAGTATAAACATATCTTAAAACAAGATTCTTAACATAACAGCTAACCCAGGTTGCGTCTGATATGAACGTAGTTTAGCTGTTAAACTAGGACATTTTGGCATGTTCTAGAAGGTTAAAATGGTGGTAGAAACGCAGCTTACGATCGTAAAATGGATAAAACAAGTAATGGAATGTTTCTTTTGTGGCGATTTTTTGTGTGTGTGCCATAAAATAGGGTTTGTCTCGGCTGCAGTACCTTAATTTGGATTCCAACAACATTTCTTCCATTGCCCCGGACACTTTTCAATCCTTGACGAGTTTGGCCCATTTGCTACTCAGCAACAATCCCTTGGTCACTTGGACCAAATTGGATTTCTTCGGAGCGCGACTTCAATACGTGGATTTAAGTCACGCTGGCCTGACCCACGTGCCCCAAAGCTTGACACGCTTCGTCCGCGACTTACGCCTTCCAGGTACAGTAGCGAGAGCCCAAAACAAATCTTACTCATCCTTTCTGTACACGTCCTTTATCCTTAACTGGACCCAGAAATAAGTTCATAAATCGCACCAAAAAAATAGTCTCCTTTTTTTTGCTATCATATAATAAAGAAACCAATGGTGTCTTGGCGCTCATAATAATTCAGGACAGGGAACGCTAGGAAATCTAAGTCTCGCTATCTTATTTGTAACCGATAGCGGTATGGTGACACACCGTGCATCACTACAGGCTAGAGAACAGTTTTGGTATCGCAATTTTTCGGGGCATCAGTTCGTGACAAGCCCGTTCACTGCAATGTCAACTGACTAAAATCTTCCCTTTTCCCGTAAAGATTAAATACTGAAATAGCTTTTACGCCTACGACTTTCTCTGTACACGTACAATACAACATTGCAACTGCCGAACGCATTTTGGAAGAATTCTCCTCGAAAAATCTTAGCAAGAACATTTTAAAATAAATTTTTTATTCGTATTTCGTCGACACACATGGGACGAATTCTTTCGATGGAGAAAAAGGTGGGCATTTGAAACTGTCAACGGTTTTACATCATTCTTATGTAATGTCGTGGTTTTGAACCAATCCTAAAGCATTGATATTACAGTCCGAAATTATAGCACTAGATGCGCGATTGTCTTCAATTTCGAATGAGTTACTGTTTACTTGGGTAGAGCTAGGAATAATTGTAGAAGATAAATAAAACTAGTGGCAATTCGTGCGTTTCGTGCGTACTAGTTCAAGGGCAGTAGAAACAGGCGCGTGGGTGGGCTTTAGGCCGTGTTTCCCCATAAAGAAATAAGGCAAGCGACTTTCAATAATTTATGAATATGCTTAAATTACGTTTTTAACATTTACAGACGTAAGCTTCTATTATTAGAACGATTTGAGCACCAATACTGTCGAATAATATTTTTCACAAATCACGTTGTTCTGCAGTGAAATGCAACACTGTACACTTGCCTAGCCCTAGTTATCTGACATAAAGAAATCTAAATACGCTCTGTTCTGCAGCGATGGCAGATGTTCTTGTGAAAAAGAGCTCGTTTCTAACCCTCAATCTCACAATAGGGTTTTCATGACTAGCAAAAATAACAGTACAAAACTGGAAGCTAAATTTTCACACACTGATCTGTTAATAGTTGGAAATTATTTTGTTAATTTGGGGCAACTTTTAGTAAAAATACCTGGGAAAAACAAACCTTAGGCGAAGATAACGCAGCGAAATTAGACTTCTGTAATTTTCTGAACACAGCTTAGACAAATTTGTCCATAGGTATCCGTATTCCGTAGTGATGCCGAGATTATATCCAGACCTGAAAAGTCTTCAGCAGTTAAAATTTTTTGTTTCCTAGGTCCTCAGTTTCTCTTGACAGTCTTTTTCTCTATTAATGCGCGTGTCCTTTCGCTTATTTAAAATCTTTTTCTTTAATTCACCGTGACCAAGGGTCTCTTATTTTGCACTGCCTAAATGAGAAGGTGTAGAAAACTGCATTGTCGATTTCCAACGACTATTGTATATTTTTTCGAAAATATTTTGACTACATTTCTCAGTTATCACTAGCTCCTAACGTGGAGATCTCTTCGAGATTCACAATTTGGGAAAAATAACACATTTCTTGGACAAGTATAAATTATTTTAGCCTTCGTTCAAATGCATCTCTTCGTAAGGTCCTAAGGACTTATAGTTAAAGCTTTGTTACCAAGGATAGTTGGAAAAACACTGAACAGAAAATATAAAAAAGGTCAAAGTAATTTCTCCATGTAATCGTCCAATAGAGATGAGCAGTATTCAGCGGTCTTACGAGAACAATTTACTATTTCACTCCATAATTAATAAAAGAATAGAGAAGAAATACTCACGAACATTTGACGTCATACTGAACACCCTCGTTAGTTACAACTTTGAGGCTTCGGAAGAGTAATTACTCCGTAGGGTTGAATCCTCATTAAGTAGCTAATTAGCGTCAAACATTACGACTCCTTTGATTTGATGATTCCAGGAAACAGAACGGAATAACCCACAATAGAATACAAAGCTTTCTGTCGCCTACACATTCCTTTCCTACTTAGGAGCCCATATTGCTTCGAGGAGTCGATATTAATACGACCGCGATTAAGCAACCGGACAACAATGCTCCAATGCGACAACGGCTCTGCTAATAGGAAAAGGCGAAGAAAACTTTTTTCCCTCGGGGAATAGAACGCAAGATACTAATCACGATCCGTAAGGCTTTATCGACACGCGCGTGTCCCAGCGAAAAAAAAAATGCCGATTGTAATTTCTTTCTTTTGAAAGAGTTACCGTAGCCGAGTAATCAAGTCAAAAATTTGCCATAGTTTGTATGCATAACTGAACTTGGTAGTCTTTCACACTCCAAAAGCTTTTGGAACTGACTGCAGAACAGTGCGACCATAACTCGATTCCCCAAGACGAAACCCTGACGTAAGCACAACTTTCTCAATGGTTGACAAAAACTCCATAGCTGTGTGTATGATTGTTTAAGGTTTCCGGACCAAAACTCGTGCTCGTGGCACCGTGCTCGATTTAGTTAAGAATTACCGAAGTAAGGAAGCGTGAGCGACGCTAAAGGGACAACATCAGCGCAATTTTTCCTCCACGTAGCTACCCGAAAATACGGTACTGCACTAAAGCAAACAAAAGCGTCTAATGAAACCGCAACGACTGCAATCATTCATTATCCTTTACTTTCGTGTCCACGTATTCGTACAGCTTACTCAGACTCGTCAATTTTGAATTTACAATATTTGTCCATTTAAAATGTACAATATTCGTCTATTTAAAATGTACAATACTCGTCCATTTTTCCATTCGTTCATGAATTTTTGTTTAACATCGAAATAATAAAAAGGACCAGCAAAGAGCAGATGTTCACGCTGGTTATAAAAAAATACTCGACCATTTTAAATGTAGAATAATGGTAAATTAAAAATTTACAATATTTGTACATTTAAATTGCACAACGGCATAAGCTTGTGTCTCAAAAAGGACAAAATTAAAATGCCCTGCATGGACGATAACAAAGGCAAATTGTTGCAATGCCGTAATTTCTCAAGTCCATCACCTTTTTCGCGCTAAAAGTCTCATTTTATGAGAACATTTTCTTTTTTCAAGTGCAAAATGTCAATGAAATTACACAATATCAGGATAAACACTACGAGAAGTCTAACATCTTCACGCTTTCACACTTTGGTAACGAAACTGAGAGCTCTTACGTGCTGGCCAGCTGCCCAATGTCTCACCTCATTTCACTCCGAGGTGCCAAATCGGAATGATTCAACTCTACGGTGGTGGGTACTCGACAAAGACCACCCTAATCAGTTTAGCCACTTGTAGCTCAAACAGTTCGCTGCACAGAGCCTGTAGATGGACATCTTATAAAATAGTCCAGCTTAGAACTCAATTTAAAACAATCCACCAAGAAAGAAAAACCAAACTCTAAAAAAAGAATCAACAAACTCCGAAAAAACTATCACACAACATCTCGTCCGATTGAGGAAGGATACCATTGTTTTACTTTCTTGGTACCCTGAAAAAATTCCATTGTTATCTAATTTGAACTTCGCCAAAGCTCTCTGAACCTAAATTGGCTAAAATTAGTCCGATAACAAAGTCAGTAATGCCCTAAAGACTTCTACCAGCGTGCCATTTTTGGCTTAGCGAACATTTCTACAAAATAATAAAAGCGTATGGAAGCTAATTGCCGCACCACATTTTGAATATTATGCCAAAAAAACGGGTGCTACGTAATCGAATCATTCTCAGTAAATCTTTCCTAACTAACAACGAAAACTTGACGTATCTGACAACAGGGAAGCTCACATGTTTGTTTTGTGGTGCAGGAAACCACATTACCGGCCTGGGACGGGGCGACTTGGAAAGTTATCCTTATCTGCGATTGTTGGTCTTGGACGACAATGGACTAAGTAGCGTGGAAGAAGACGCCTTGGGTCGGCTCGACTACTTGCAGCGTCTTTGGCTGAGTGACAATCAGTTGGGCAGTGTGCCCCAAACTTTGCCCTCGGCTTTGCGAAGTTTACACTTATCAGGAAATCAATTAAGCCTGCTCCGAGCTGCCGACTTGACGGGCGTGCCGGACTTGGAAGAACTCCTCTTGGCCCGCAATCAAATTGCCGAGCTACAATTGGGCGCGCTTCACGACATTCCCAAGTAAGCACCCACGACATTCCTATCACCATCATTGTTGCTACCGAAATTTCATACTCATCCCAATCCCCTTTCACTGACCATACGCCATCCACTCTAAGCAAAAAAAAAAAAAAAAATCCTTGACTACTTCCTCTTCGCAGATTGAAAATACTCGAGCTACAGACGAATCGACTAGAGAAAATCGAAGCTATGGACCTAGACCAGCTTCCCAATTTGGAAACATTGGACCTGTCCAACAATCCCCTCCGGCTCATCCAGACCAATAGCCTCGGCAGATTGAAAAGTCTCAAGATTCTACGACTGGCCAAAATACCGTCCATTCCGACGCAGGTAAACCCATTTCTGCAGATTTTTTTCTATTTACTTTTTGACTACTTAAAAGGATCTAGTTGAAGTGCACCACAAGGACTCCATGATAAGAATAAATTTTTTGAAAGCTGCTTCCAACGCAAGTGAAAGGAAATGGGAGTTTTAAGATACGATAAATCACACTGTCTGTCTCGGGATGGAGCGAAACAGATTGTATCATGTCTCTTAAGTATGTCAAAGGAAATGACGGTTAATGAAAGAAAGGCGGAAAACATTCATCTTCACTACGACGTAGATCTTGCTGTCAGACTTTTGCGGTAGTGGAACGTCACTCGTGAATACGAAACCGTATATTAAGCTCGGTATACCCACAATAAAACTTTCATGTCAGCAAACGTGACAGATTCCTTACCAGCTAGTAATGTGCGAAAAGATTATTAAGCGAATAAGGGATAATTAATGGGACATAAGCTAGAATGCATCGAGATAAGAAAAACATGCAAACAATGCTTTAGAAATACTACGTTTTGCTATTCTAGTTTTACTATTTTTTTCCTTGTTTGCAAGTCAAAACTTTTCATTCGCTTGGCAAACTCAAAGTAACGAGTAAGAAGAGGGATCTGGGGGATATCTGTCTTTACATAAAGTTCACACTTGTTACACTTAAAAACTGATGAAATACTGACGCTACCTTCCTTGGTGGCATCAGCATCTATATCTTGAAGCTATTTCTTGCTTAACACGGCTTATTTCACTCGCAACCTGGTCTCATTACTGTATACTCGAGTTTTCACTGCTTGAATAGCAAAAAAGACGCAATTCAAAAGAGATTTTTAAGGTAATGTTAACTCGGTCAACCATTTAAAGTAGTCACACAATTACTGTCTAAGTACTGTGGGGAGTGCACACCATACATAATTTTTCCAGCAAAACAGCTTAATCACTATTGAAAGTTTCTTAGTTGAATTTACAAAACCTGAGACTTAATTATTTCTAACCTAGGAGCCAAAATTTCAGAGCGAACTACCGTGAATAAAAATAAAATAAAGCAGGAAAGCTAGCTATCGTGTCTGCTTGTCGGGGCTTTAGTTTTCCCGGAGGCTTTGCATAAGTATATTTCACTAGGAACTGCTGATGGTAAGCTCCCAGCCTGTACACTGAATGCAAGAGTAGCAGCTCACCATTGTACAAATTTTCATGGCTTTCAAAATGGTCCACTATTCCAACGTAACTAGGCAGTCTTCTAGCGATATTACACACGAAATGAAGAGACTAACAGACTCTATTCCAAACGTATAAACTCAGTTGAAAATACGTGTTAGTAGTCTGTTTTGATATTCCGCAGGTCCTAGGGCAGAACTAGGCGAAGTCGTGTAGCGAGTCACAATTATTACCGTCCTAAAACGTCACTGTGAGTGTCTCGCCATAAAACCTTTAAATTCGTTGTTTAAGTCGACAATTTTTAAAAAACAGCTTCAATTCGCAGTATACCATGCAATAACTGCGCATTTTTCTGTGGTCATAAAGGTTATGGCAACTTTAATATGGTCATTTACAACCTTACGACCTGAAAACCTGCCATTGGCTTCCGATACTTTGCATATTTATACACCACGCCCAACACACAATAAAGCCGCAAAAGAAAACGCTACTTATTACGTATAAGTCAGTATCTTATTATAAAAAAATGCAATAAAATGTGAAATGATAATCAAAATAATATTTAAAAAAAGATTACGTGATCAAATAACAATGAGAAAAAGTAATCGTTTGGGCGTTCGGAACGAACTTTTTAAAAACATAAATAATTACATTAAATACTGAAGTGTTTGACTCTCGTACTGAGTACTGTACTGATAACCCTGGGATGATGATGACTACCAAGACTGGCGGCATATCATCCCCTGCGATTGCGTCGCGATGAAAGTTTTAAAAGATTCGTACAAGACGTTGTATGAGTATTAATTACGAACACCGTAGAACGGTACTGGGAGGCAGATTTATTAAAACACTAAGTAAATAAACGTTAGAGAAAAGAAGAAGGAACTGTCAACACAGGCGACCTCGATTGTACAGTACACAAGTCTGAATTTGCATTAGCAGGCTTTCCCATATAGGAATCTCCGATTCCTGGATAAATTCTGCGATACGATTTGACACAATACGAATATGCTTACTACAGAACTTGCTCCAGTTACAGCTGTTTGTAATCTAGGCTGTGTAGGGTGATTTAAAAGACTTGAAACCAAGGTAAGATCGAAGAAAAATTGAGGAATGTTTATGTCCAAGATTGGGCTGGAAAAAGGGTTTGCTCTAAATTACAGATCATATTCAAACAAAGTCCAAAATCAAACTTTAATATGTAAAACAACATATATATTGAAGTAAACATAATTTGTATGTATGTTCAATTACTCACGTTAGTCCAATTTATGTCCTATTCAAAATGTTACTTTATTCATCTCTAAATTCTTGTCCCATTACGCGCCATTTTTAAATATGATTCAATTTGCGTTAAATGACAGATCCTACTTGAATAGAAAGTCAAAATCAACTTTCTATATGCAAAACAATTTATATATTGAATTAAACTCAATTCGTAATTATGTTCAATAATAACATTCCTGCACACCAACTAACAGCCCATACTATTAAATGACAATATTCATGATAATAAAGCCATAACTGACAAATAATTAAACACGCAATAAGAACAAATACTGTACTACTTCTATTAACTATTTGAATCTACAATACTTTCAGAACCCCCTGGAAGTCGACGACCAGTTGCTAACTTCGCTTCAAAACCTTCAAATCCTCGATCTGCATTCCAGTTCTCAACTCGCGGCCCACATATTCACTTCACCGCGCGGGTTACAAACCCTCCCTGCCACGCTACGCGAGCTCGACTTGACCCAGTGTAGCCTCCACACGCTCCCGCCTTCCCTGCCGGCCTCCTTGCCCCAACTTCGCTTCGCCCGGATCACCGACAACCTCTGGGACTGTTCGCTGCCTGGCATCGCCCAACTGCGGCTTTGGATGCGAGCCGGGACCGTCGAGTTCGCCAAGGCGTACAGCGTGCGCTGTATGCGTCCCGAGTCTTTAATGGAAAAACCCGTAATTTTGCTGGACGAATCCGAGCTCGCCAACTCTTCCAGTACCCCCGTCACCTTACCTAGCCCGTCACCAACTCTCTTTCTCACCAAACCTTCCAAAGTTTCAACTTTCCTCCAAACCCCGCGTACCTTCCCTCCGCGGGTCACTAAACCTCCGCGAACTCCAGTAACTCAGCAAGCCGCCCATCGTCCTACCACCAAAGCCTGGACGCCAACCTTGCCACCTAGAGTAGCCACCGTCACCAGACCCCTCTACCCCTTACGTGAAGATTCAGGGGGCAATTTAACGCCGGAAGAGGAGCGTCCCGTGTACTTGCTCGGTATCGCTTTGCTGGTACTGGCTGTTGCCACGATAGTGTCTGTTCTCATCGTGTTGGCGTGGCGGCGCCAAACCAAACCTGTGCAAACCTGTGTTCTGAAGCGCGTGAAACGTAACTGTTGGCCACTGAATACCCCTAAAGTGGTGTGGCCCGTGGACAAAACGTCCTCGGGCCGTTTTGGACACAACGATCTCCAGAGACACGCCCTTGTCCCGGAAAAGAACGAGGATTTGTACCCGGCCAGCATCTGCGATTACCGTGACAGCGAGCGACTGCTTCTGGCGTTGTACAAGAACGAGAACGACAAAGATTTATTCCAGCCTTTCTCCATAGCTTAGGCGCCACACGCCAAAAAAAATCCTTTTTTTAAGAAAAAGCAAAAAAAGGGGCGAAAAAAGGCCATTAATCTCGCCTGGGAACTACCATTGTAACTACTGTGCCAAACTTCTTGTTGATGGGGAAGAAAACTTTGTGACAAAGAGAATTTTCGAAGAAAATGTTTCATACTTTCTTCAAGATTTTTGGATGAATTTTACCCACTGGTTTGGTTACACACACCTCACCCCCAAGGGGGCAATTGTCCCCTTTAGTCCTTGTTTTCGCTGTGTATCTATGGCGCCCCTCTCCCTTGTTGTGATTGTAGATTTGCGGTGAATAGCAATATTTTTCTATCGTGATCTTGGCTCGTCTTTGCTTCGACGGATATTAGGAGTGAAGTGAAGGCAACAAAGTACGGGGAAATTAGTGCTTGGCTCGGCTCAGGAGACACAAATACTCAGAGGGGAAATTGGGACCGAGAGACCTCTTCTTTAAGATCATATCTTTCATTCGCACGCCCAAGAGCGAGAAAAAAAAGACGTTGGATATAAAAAGAAAGAGGACCACTTACCAGGAGGCAGATCTGCAAAAAAGGCGTCGCGAAGCGTGAGGAATTCTTCATCAGGACTGGCATTAGCTGCGCCAAACACGTCGTTCTCAGGCCACACCGAACTATGCGAGAAAAAAATTGAGAGAAAATAAAGTGATAGGATCAGTACATTTCTTGCCGGAGTGATATGAAATACATAGACTCAAACTTTTTTAGTTATAGGCTATCAGCAATCTTTAAGAAGCGATCTTCATTAAAACTTTGACGGTAAATCGAGTAATCAATAAAATATAATTAAAAGTTTTTTTTAAAAAACTAACAAGGTAAATTACAATATTTTTCAGAATGATAAGAATATCAGATATATCAGAGTTAATATCAATAAAACCACAACATGTAAGACACGATTTTTTTACTATTAGACTGTCAGCGATCTTTAAAGGCGATCGTCAATAAAACTTCGGCGATAAACCAAATAAACAATAAAATCTAATTTCAAGGAATTAAAGACATTAAAGAAAATCTAAAGAAAAGTAGAAGGCTTCAAAGGAAATCAAAATTTTAACAATTAACGAAAGGAGTGATTAATCAAAATCCTAAAGGAACAGGCAAAACAATGAAAATAAAGAAATAAAGATTTAAATATATATTGTGAATATAAAAATAAGAAAAAAAGGAAAAAAACATGAGACAAACTCTGAAAAGATTATGCAAATTTCGGCCACTTAATCTGTCTAAAGCTTCCATAAGTGATTGGACACAAAAACAGAGTATCGCGCCAAGCTTTTTTTTTTACCATTAACCTCTCCTGGGACTTGTGCAATGCGAAGCACTTTCGTACAAACCTGCAAATACGTGAAGCTTCTTGTGTTGCAATGTAGAAAAAAATTGCAGACCGAATTTGCATGAACAAGAATCACATGCAGTTTTTTTAAAGATATTTAGTCCTACGCTTCCGAAACTATTCTCTTATTGGGTTTTCTCTTTATTGAAGAATACAGTCGAGACCGGATAGAGGAGACCCAGACGTAAGTAATTACGGCACTTTCAACATAACGGATCCCCAACTTGAGATGGAGAAGTTCTACAAAACAATACAACGAAGTCGCCGTCAGTTAAGGCTTTGAAGTTTTCCCACTCAATCCAAAGTCAAATAGTAACGTACGAGAGTCAGTTACCTTCCTTTCTTTTGTCTCGTTTGTAAATAAAAAGGAAAAACATACGATTAAATAAAACAAGATTATAAATAGAACTATTGACTAATACTGTACATTAAATTCACGAAATTAATCCCTATGATTTATCGTCATATGATTTCAGTTTAATTGCAAACACTTATTCCTCACACGCTGACAGTTAGCAAAATAAAGTCAATATATCGAATACACTTTTGCTGGATCGAATTCAAACATTTAAAACTGGCGGGGTACTATACGTTTTTTAAGATTATACATAATGAAAGAATTTTTACTGCACAACTTCAACCCACACAAGGAGAATATACAAATAATTTCTACTGAATTTTTACAAGTGCTAGTAATATAAAACATAATTAGCTATACTAGTACTTAAGCAGAGTAAAATTTTTTAACTATTTCAACCTTACCATACTTAAACTCATTTTAATTTTCCAACGCGACATATATTCCAAAGACCTGTTGGAACTAGTGTCTTGCACTCTGGAAATTAATTTGCAGATTATCATCCGAGTTGTCGTCTCAGAACACGAGGTTGAGTCTTTACACTCTAATGCGTTCCTTCGAGGTTAATTTGTCAGCTAACAGGATATTACTAACAATTCGTACAACAAATCACGAGAAACAGGTCAACAGTTAAACCAACGTCAGTGCTGGTTAACAATCCAATAAGCTTAAGACTTAATTAAACAATTAAGACTTAATTAAACAAATAACAAACATTCCGTGGAAATAACCATGAACATTCTCAGCTATTTCGGGCCTGAACGCCAACCAAACGACTAGAAGTGCAGCTGCAAAATTTTTCTCTAAAAAGTTGTACCATGCCGACAGAATTTCTCGCCAGCCAGGTTCACGCACCTAGTGTTAAGTACAAATGGCCTGGAAACCGGCCATTTAATGGTGACAATAAACTGTTAAGCTACGTCGGATCCGTCGTTGCTGGGCGACCCTTTAAGGCAATAACGAGACGCAAGATAATGGGTAGTATTCTTACCGGGAGGCCCTCAGTAGACTCACGGCGTCCGCCACCTTATTTTCCTTCATAAGGCGCTGGATTCGGCGAACGGCATCCACCCTACGCGTTTTTAAAAGAAAAATTAATGTAGAACACATATAAGCCCCTAATCCCCAGCAAAATATTCTTGTGGGGCACAGAAAAAAGTGGTAAGATATTGAAGCCATTACTTCTGATCATCAATAGGGACGCTGGAAGCCGAGTCGAAGGGAATGACATCATTAGGTAGTTCAGTGGCGTCGAGACCGTGCAAGATATTAGATACATCTGACGAAATTTCATCCCAGGAAACCTCGACTGTCTCTTGCTCACTTTTGCCGGGCTCTAGACCGAAATACGAGACCTGTCACGCCGAGTTTTGGCTTTGCTGAAATAACGATAGCTTCACCTGCTTTTTTGGACTTTTTTTTCTTGCGGGCGACCATCTTTTTCTGCACAACCAAGTGCCGACTAGACTTGGCAAACGTCTCCAACAATTTCAAAAAGATGTGTGTCGTCTCCACCAGATCTTTCAAGTAACTCCTGTGAAGAATGTATGATTTCAATTTGACTTTTTTTTTCAGGTAAAAAAAAAAGAAATACTTCGAATGCTTGACGGGATCGAACGTCTGTAGAAGGTGGAGGCAAAGCTCGCGGTATTCCAAGACGTAGAAAACGTTCCCCTGAATCACTTTTGCCGACTCCCGAACATTCGTATCCTTGCTTTGCATCATCGATGATAACGTCATTAGCAACTCCTATTAATCAGAGCAAACTAATGATCAAAAAATCTTACCAACTATTTTTTAAAATAATTTTACAGAGAATTTTACCTAATAAATATTTCTGATATCTTAATACATACTACTTAATAAATCTGAATTACCAACATCTTAATATTAAACAAATATTTAAATATAGATAATATTCAATGAATATCTCAATATGTACTGTACATATCATTAAATAAAATATATACATTATACCAAAAAATATATAAAAAATTCAATCTTCAAAAGAACAGATTACCCAAAAATGTCGAAAAATCAAAATATACATTCCAAACACCACCATTCTGGCACGTGCGGTTAATGTATTCATTTTCTACAGATTAGTTACGATTTGCATGTCCTTTATATGAAGATTGTTAAGGTTAAATACCTGGTAAGCTTTGAGGGCGAGATGCATTCGCCGGCTCCAGTGTCTCATCTTGGTTTTATCAATTCTGATCATATCCGCGTAAGTTTCCAGCTGGGTTTGGATGTAGTGGAACAGTTGAACGGACATGGTTTCGCTGCACAAAGTTTCCACGTTACAAAAGAGCAATTAAGACCCCGCTAGAGACTAAACTGTCTTTTTGCTTATCGAAATCGTACCTCACGACCTCCATGCGAAACTTGCAGTGACGGTTAAACTCCATGAAGAACTTCATGGCCCACAAGTAATAAGTTTCGTCGTGCTCTTGCGTCCGTGCCCGGGCCAAATTATCCTAACGCAATGAACCAACACCATAAATTAGTGCATTATTCACAAATTACCGTATCAATTAGTGCTGTGGCTACCTTCACTACGAACATGAGACTGTTGTACGCCCCCGTAAGAAATTCCAAACAAAACTCTTTGAGAAAGAGTCGAATGCTGAGTGTAGAACGCCGCGTCGTTTGGCCTTCTTCGACTGGCAATCTGTTGCGGGGCTTTCTGGTCGGTTTCTTGTCTTTATCAAAATCTAACGCAGTGGCCTCACCAATGGGCTTATGGGTAATGAGATCCTTATCGCTAATTGACTTTAGATCCTTCACTACGAACGTACCACCAAACCGAGAATGCCTAGGAAATGTTCAAAGTAATTTTACACAAATTCTGCCATACCAAGACCATAATTTGAATAAAACGGAACTAGAAAACTCAATCAAATAATTAGAAGAAAAGTAAGGAAATAAAAACATAAATAAAACGTACGAAGCTGTAGTGTACAGAAAAAAAAACATCACGTTTGTATGCTGAAACGTATCTGAAATCTTAGTGTCGAGTTTTACTCATTTAGCTCTAGAATAGAATACTTAAGGAAATACAAATGTCATAACGATGCTTTTACACCTGGTGGAAAGGATTTTATGCGCTTTCGCTTTCTTCTCCGCCAATTCCTTATCTCTGATTCGCTGCAGTTCCTTCTCATCCTGTTGCTTTTCAGATAATGTTCGCTGGACTGCAGAAGTGCCCAACTGTTGGGGATCTTGCTCACGGAGCATCAGCGACACAATTTCCAGCACGTGCATGCAAAAGTTTTGTTCAGCGTCGCTGGATGCTAAATAGAGGATTACGTTGTCCATTCCTGATAAGTGCATAGCCCACAGCACCTAGAGACAGATCTGCAATAAGACTCTGCAACTTCTCTTCGAAACTTCGTGAGATATAAACCTGGTCGTGTATACTGGCGTCATCATCTGTTCGCTTTTCAGCTTCAGTATCAGCAGGAATATGAAGAATGTTGCGCATTAAGATAAGAATACGCTCAATTACCAAGCGGTCGTCTTCTAAGCGGTTATCCCAGTCCTAGCAACAGGGAGAACGATGAGATTTTGCAATAATGTCAACAACAAAAAGCAATAATAATAATAAGAAATTGACTCACAAGCTTGAGAAGACCGGACAGCTTTTCGGTTAACACAGACCAGAACTTCTCAGAAGCTAAATGTTCTTTGCAATTCTGTAACTGGCTGACTAGCTGTAAGTAATAATTCCGCGTAACTCGCTCTGGGGGCATTTCTTCTTTAAAAAGCAGAATAGTAGGGTTCGTCAAGTTGACGAGTAACCTGGTACATTGACGAATACTATAAGTTTGATCAAAGACTTTAAAGATTTTACCTTAAGTTGACGTCAAAAAGCTCTTTATCCTGCGCATATTCAATCATGAGAGGAATTAAATCCGTCTGTATCACTTTCATGTCACCCAACTCGCGTCTAATGGTAAAAGTCTCGTCATCTCGCCGTAGGTAACGAATAAGATCCTTCAGTGCCTCTGGGATAATTACAAGGTTTAATTATAATTAAAATAAAATAATTAGGTAAGACTCGATTTTATTTGTCGAATGAAATACAAACCTAAGCAGTGAGGTTCCTTGTGGTATTTGGCCCCATCTGAAGAACCTAGATTGCTGCAAGCAGCAGTGAGCTCAGCTTGGATGAACGCGTCGGGCATTTTCCGTTTATAAATCAGGAAATATCGCGATTAGAAATCAAACATCCAACACATACTACAATGTCAACACCATCACATGGAAAGAACACTTGATTTGGCGGGAGAAACAAGCAGTATCGCCGTCGCTATCGTTGCTCTAATATCGATAATGATGTGAAAGTATCGATGTATAAAGGATGAGAAAATATCAGCCTGGTCTGTCGTGCAAACTGACGGATCCGTCACCCCCCTGAAAGGAACTGAGGCAAATTTGGACGATAACCATAGAGTAAATATATTAATAGAGAGAACATGGAGCCCCTTCCTTATGGACCTTTTGTTATGAGGCCCCAGGCTAGTGCCCTCTAGAGAGGAGGCTTGGTCAAGCCAGCTTTCCCTAACCGGGAATTTCGAAAATAAGCCTGAAAAAATAATCGATACAAAGGCTACGCGTATCGATAGAAGTAGAACTACACTAAAAAATGCTTTACCTGTACTCAAGTTACATGGCAATCAGAAAGACGAATGGCAATATCACTTTCAATTATTAGTCTATGCGTCTGTTTTAATGTGATTTCCATTGAGACACAAAAACAAGGTTTGTGCTTTCTTCTATTAGTATCGTTTTAAAAATACTTTTATTGACAACAAGCTGTAACGCTATCGATATGTTTTTATTAAAGACATCGATGCTTTTCTTCCAGCCAATCACCACTTCTTCTGCTCCATGCTTCTCTCTCAGCCAATAGCACTTCTTCCGCTGCACACGAACTCCCTCCTTTTCAAACCATTTTCTTGTAACGGCAGTTTATACAGGGATGTGGTCTCTGGTGTGCTCTGTGACGATAACGGTGTCAGTTCAAGACCGACTGCGTCCTCAACCAGCCTGACGGTGGCGCCAACGTATACAGTACCCGGCACATTAAACGACCCAAACAAACCGTCCGTGCCTAACGACCCGGCAGTTGCGCGAGTGGTGTCCCACTTTTCCGTTTATCAAACGTTTTTGACCCGCAATAAGGCTTCCTCACACTGGCGTGGGACGTTAGCAATAGGACGGTTTGTTTGGGTCGTTTTAATCACGTGACTTTGTTAGAAGATGGAGAATATTTTTCATTCAATTAAATTTTAAATACATTCTTTAAAATTAAAACCGCTTGTTCATTTATTATGACTCAAACATTTTCAGGTAGAATATTTTCTTCCAATTAAAGGAAGATGCTTTTCGAAATATCAAAGGTGGCTACGTTTTTACTACAATTATAATTGCTTTATTAATATTATATTTTGTTGTCAAATCAAACTAGATTCTTCCTGCACTCGCTTGCACGGACACACCCAAACACTTCTGGTCCTAAATTGGTAAAGGGAAGAAAAGATAATCCAACAGTTTCTTCGAAATATTGTTTCCCATAATATTTGTATTGCGTTGCATTTACAAAGAACATATATTCAAATAAAACAATCTTTCTCCTTAATTTCTCTTCTACATGATTACCTCAGAAAGACTGAAGTTTTGTCCTGCATATTATGGCATAAACTTTTCAGTAGTACTGATTTCTACAATGACAATATACCTTAAAATGTCAAAAACAAGCCACAAACCTTTCATGTAAATACTTCCTAATTTACTAAACCGACACTTCAAAACGGCATGCAACTTTTCAGTAATAAAGGTGATATTGTAATTGAAGCTAGATTTTGCGAAAGGCCTGTCCCTATGAATGTCACACTGGGTAAAAAGAAAATGGGACACCCCGACGTACGGAATTGTCATAAGCCGAAGCAAGCACGGTTAGTCCGGCAAAGTTGCAGAGACAGGCGGAGGCTACCCGACGGCTCGCTACACACATCTTTTGTAATTATTGTAATTACGATCCCGGCTTCTTGGGAAACTTCATTTTGTCAATATACGCATAGACCAATGTGCATTAGCAGTCAAGATACATTAAAGCTCCAGAAATTACAGCGTATTTCAAGAACGGTAATTCCCAATGAAAACGAAATCGCACGTCTCGATAAGGAATTTCGACCGACTCAATAAAAGTGTGTTTAAAACATTCCGAACATGACCAGTATAAAATGCAACCATATAAAAATCGGTTTACCATCGAGAATAACCTAAAAGCATTATTGTAAGAATCTCCCATTTCGTAGATGAAAGCTTCTCGAGCTATAGGG
>JAHZNP010001035.1:0-28473 GCA_020615345.1 Triops cancriformis
TATATAAGATTACGTCGTAGGCTTACAGCCTGTTGACGTTCTTGTGTTTATTGAGTAACATGATTGTGTGCGGAAAACTTAAACATAGAAGGGCAAAGACAATTTGCACCTTTAATCAATGGTTTGTTGACCAAACGTAATAACTCTTGTTATATTCGACAGCTTGGAGAAAAAATTTGACAGTTGTGGGGATAATATTTAAGTTTGTTAATACATTGATAGCGTCAAAGTGTAGTTTGTAGCAGCTAAGAAGTCTAAGGAGTTTTGCTCTTTCCTGATTAATAAGTTTACAGTGAAAAAGGAGGTGCTGGAGGTCTTGAACACGATCGTTACAGGGGCAGATGTTATTTTCTATTTTCTTTATAACTTTCAGGTACATAACTGTGGGGAAATGATTATTTCGTATTTGAATGAGTTTGGACAAAATAGGTCTGGGGAGATTGATTACGATAGTCGGTTTACATTTGGGGTAAGCATTTAAATCTTTTATAGCACACGATGAAACGTCCCATTTTTCGGTCCACAATTTTATAACGTAATCAAGAAAGACTTAAGAATCAAAGTGCAGATGTGGAAAAATAAAAACTGATGAATAGTTCTTCCTGCATCGCGTATAAACAACCAGGGGCGTATTTAGGGGGGGTTCGAACCCCCCCCCCCCTAAAGCAAATTTTGATTTTATAATGGGGAAGATAGGAGAATGACCAAGTGTCCCAAAAAATTGCATATTACCCCCCCCCCCCCCCAAAAAAAAAAATGAAATCCTGGTTACGCCACTGTAAACAACCGAAGTGGACCAGTTCTCTTTCTGTTGGGGAAACATGATCGACCGGCTTCGTCCCTTCGGAACTTTGACTCTTGGGTTGTCTGAAATCGTAGTGACCTGTGTTTCGTCATAGCTCCATACTTTTTCTCTCTTGAACACATACTTCACGTAGACGGCCTATGTAGATTCGGGAACATTTCGGGTAGGCATTTTTTCTTCATCGTTTTATTTGCGTTTACTATTTCGAATATCTCCCGGCTGCTTTCTCTATTATGTACCCTAAACTTTCTGTTGGGCAAAGTTTCCCTTTCTTTGGCGATTGCTAGCCATCACTGTTACTGGAAAAGAGTACAGACAATGAAGTAAGACTACAAGTATTCACCAAATAAAGACAAGTCCATTAATTTCTATTAAACGGACACGCACACTTTCTGTCCGAAGGTGCCCGGGATATCACTTCGAACTTAGAAAATCAAAAACTCGAAATTTAAAAAAAGATTTACAATTTCAACTCTTGTCAACTTACAACTTATTCTATCAGCTTGCCTAAGAGTCCACTTGAGGGACAAAACAAATGATACCGTCAGCCTTAAAACAAAACCTGATGGGAAGTGGGCAGACGCTGCGCTTTATCCACGAGAACCACCTTACATAATGGGTTCCTATAGGATTTGTATTAATAATATTATTATTGTGAGTCGCTGGAAAATTCGAGTTACTGGGGGGGAGGGTGCCCCATTTCCCAACGAGCCCTACTCTCCCCTAATATGCGGTACATTCCAAAAACTAAACTCCAGACAAAGTTCCTAAATTAATGCCACGGTAGTTGCGCAAGCAATGTCTACCTCTAATCTTCTTTCGAAAGGTCTGTGACCTGCAGCAGGGCTTTCTTAACAGGAAATTTTCTTGTTAGCCAGTGACGTTAGCATTCGAACAGTATAACTGGTATTTGCAGATGCTATGATTCTCGTTGATTTTCAGAATGACCCGAACACTAAGGTATCCGGAACGCTCAGCAGACGTTAAAGTACTGAACCATCCATTGTTAGCCGGGAAGTCAACTGAGGTGGTGCTGCCAATGGTCCGCGAAACTGATTGCGGCCGGGTGATGTTTAACTTGACATCCTGGCTTCCTGAACTTAAACAATGGGACCAAGACTTGGATCTCGAAGTATGCTTACGTTTCATTGGGCCATTAGTTTCACTTTCTTTGGTTGCAGTTCTAGTCTTTAGTCTTGGATTTTACGTCATTAATAAACTAGTTTCGCGTTCACGTTCCTCTGATGAAAAACGGTTTAGGTTACTGGAACGACATTCTTTGTCGATAACGATCACTTCGACCTCGATACCATTATAGTCCGTGTAGTTGACGACGAAAACAAGCCGCAGCCTGTCCACTTGAGCCTCGAAACGCCGCGCACTTTCAAGCTGGGGCTTCCTTATATGGGGAGAGTAAGATTCACAGAAACAAGATGAGACATTTTCAGTAATTCTGATTCCACGTCCAATGCAGGTAGTCGTACGGGAACGACCAGAAGGAAAACTCATTCCCAATGAAAAGGTCCGTTTATGTTTCGCCGAAGGCTTCACGAATCCTGACGTGACCTCACCGGAGTGGATAATTTACCCCCAGGAGAAGACATGTCGGATACTTGTTACAGACGCCAATGGTGAAGTACCGTTTTCCTTGCTTCCGAAGGACAATACTGCAGTGAATCTTAATCTGGAGGTAAATACCTCGCTGAGTCAATCAGATTACTAAATTCTGCTCCAACTCGTTCCCATCCCGAGTTTCTTTGCTTGGCAGATTACTTCTTACAATTAGACAGTCGAAAAGAAAGAAAATTATGAATAAACATTAAAATAATAAACAACGATTATTCTAGGTATACGCTTCTGAATACAAGGGAAACTGGACTTTGATGGTACGCGCCTTGGCCAAACCGTCGTATTCGCCATCCAATACTTTCGCCATAATCAAACCCTTCTCACAACAACAGCTGACTTGCAACAGTGCACTTAAAATCATAATCTATCTTACTAACGTCGTAGAGGGCCAAGCGTTGCGGCTGAACTATATCGTCACGGGCCGCGGCGATCTTCTCGCTCAAGGAACGGCGGAAGATCACGTACGGGCAGCTGAAGTAGAATTACCAGGAATTTTGGACGAACTCAAGTAATGAAACATTATCCTTAGCTTAAACCTAATCCTTGTCAAACAGACAAGGATTAGGTTTAAGTTTTTATTGTACATTAAATAACGGTCACCAGTTCGCATAAAAATGGCTAGTTCTGTAATGTTAAATGAATAAGATAATTTGAACCAAGCGCGCACAAATCTGTTTATAAGGCGTGGGAATAAAAGTACACGAAAGCTGATTGGCTGGTCAGTTTCTTGTTTCATGAAAAAGGGATTTTTGGGTCTGGGTTTTCCTGGGCATTTAATTCGGCATTTTTCCTACCTTGGGTGCACGAGTAGCAAGGATAAAAGACCGATCAGAGAAAAAATCCGCCTGTCTGATTGAGCCTATAGGCCGAGGGCACTAACATACATTCAGGAAAAAAGGGGAATGCTTCAATACTGTACCCTTCACGTTCATGGACACATTGGGACCGTCTCGATGAAATATTTATTCAACTCACAGCAACAACTCGCTACATTCGTAGTCACGTAATAACAAAGGGGTGTTAAGAGATCCTTACTCGGTTAACTCTGGCGATCGACTGCCTCTTGCCCAAAAAACAACACAAAATCAAACGCAAGAGTTTTCAGTTATCATACGTATATAGGCAAAGGGGTGTTTCTGCCAGCGTCCTCGAAACGTGGGAACCAGGGTTAAGACGGCAACCCACGCCGTGATCGACATTTATTGCCTAGTGGACGCTGGAAGTTTACCCCGTTGCCTATACCCGTCTACGTCATCCTTACAGACTTGTCGGTAACAAATACTAACCACTTGTCTTCCGTATTTCTGTCGTTTTCCGTAACAGTTTCCCTGTCAATGTCTCTGTGTTCGAATTCGAGTTGCACGTGGCACCTGAGTTCTACCCAAACGCAACGTTAACGGTTTTCTCGACTCACCAGAGTGAACTGGTAACGGCGCAAGCTGAACTGCGAATCACACCTTGTTTCCCCAACCCAGTGACTTTCCGATGGGATAACGAAACATCCCTTCCCGGCGCTAAGACTGGTCTAACTATCAGTGCAACTCCTGGTTCCCTTTGCGGCGTGTCTGTTGTGGATGAAAGTATAACGCTGTACGAACCCAATTGGCAATTCAAAGAAGAAACCGTTCTAGAAAAGCTAACTAAGTTCGCTATCGATTCGCACGCCAAGCCGCGACAAAAAACGCCCGATTACCTGCATTGCACTAAGAGTAACGGTAAGAGTTTTAACTTACATATCTCTCTGTCACGTGATATCAATTTAAAGGCAATTCATGGGTTCTTCAGTAGAAACGCAGGAAGAGGTCGATCCCAGCCAACTCAACAGTAAGGGACAGTTAGCTGGTCGTTCGTTCTACGTCGATGTTATCCAAGCCTTCGACGTAAGTACCGGCAGAATCAAATTAAGCCATAATTGAAATTGGAGTTTCGAAGCGGTGCGTCCACGTTCTTTGAACGCGCGATTGCTTTATGTAGCGCACTTAAATGCCTTCGCAAATATAAATTTAATCATGGTGGCAATTTTGAATGTTTACCTAGCTTTCACTGCGCAAATGAAAAAGTGCTTTCGTTGCAGATGGCGGGACTACTGGTCATGTCGAATTGGACCTTAGAATCGCGGCCGTGTCACCGGGCCTTTCTCAGCTCGGAGCAGCTCCAGTCCGAAAGCGACGACGGTAACGTGAATTCTCCCAGAAAACAAACCACGAAGAAAGTTCATTGGTTGTTTATATGCTCTTGGAAACAGATCCCTTGGGAGGACCAAAGGCATACGTTAGAGAAAGAGCGTGGACAGTCGCGAAAAAGCTTCCAAATGAAACGCCAACGTACGTTCCACGAACATCGCTGTGGGCAATGCACACTATTGAGTACGTACATTCTTCCTTATCGGCTTTTTTGTTTCTTTCAGTGCCATTGTAGGCAATGCCACTGTATCGATGGCTTATGGTTTTTTAAACTTAGTAAGTGATAGTCCTACGCCCCGCTGCACTCTCGCAGTACATTTCAACCCCGTACAACGAACCGGGCTGGAATACGGTAGAAAAGATCGTTAACGCTTAAAGGGTAATGAGGATTGTAGTTTACTTCACGGCAGTAAATATTTACCGCGATACTTCAGAAATTTAAGCGGTAGCGGTAAAATGAACTGCAACGTGAATAGTATAAGCGTAACACTGACGTCTATGATTAAACAAGTAAGCTGTAAAACAGATAGTGCAGACAAGTTAGGACTTCACTTGCATTGAAGGAAGATTTATATTAGTCATTCAGCCCATGCTGAACCGCAAAGTCAACCATTTTTTCGGTGTGTGAGGATTCTATTCCTTAAGAGAAAGTAAATTATTTTTAATTAGCTAGAGAAAACCGTATGCTAGTTAAACGAGTATCCGAAAACCATCTCTTACCTTCTTGATTTGTTGTTCAGTGGTGAGATCCTGTTGTACTCTTGCCAATGATAAACTTCTAGGGTGTCTTTCCACTGTCCGTTGTACACGCGACCGAGTTCGATGTATTGTACGAAGCATTTATCGACCCGTACACGTTCGTTGTACAGTACTGGGCAAAAAAAAACTATCTGGACATGGGGTTCAAATGGCACTTTTGTTTCCTTTCCCTGCTAAACCAAGTCCAAGTCTTTGGGGCCCCTTGTGCCACGCTCTTTCACCGTTAAGGTGATAAGTTACGACACTCCTCAAAAATTAGAAAGGAAGTGACGTAGGACACTAGGACAGCTTTCAGCAGTGAAAGACCTCGACTTATGCCACTGTACCTTTATTCAGATAGTTTTTTTTTTGCCCAGTACTGTACGGGGAACCGCTGCATGTCGGTAAAATTACGCCATCTGTTATATTAATACATAACAAACCAGATGTTCCACATTAAATGGCAATCCCGTGGCGCATATTTCTGAATAGTATTTTTTTACGATGTTTTACGTCCAAATAAAAAGCAGCATGGAGACAATTAATGAAAAAACTTTTAGTTCTACTGGCGTTGCACATCTCGAAACCACATTAGCGAGAAGAGGCGGTCCTTGGATTGGCCGAGTACTGTGCGTCTCCAACGTCAGCGGGTTCGGAATGTCACCCGAGGTGAAAATTTCCCAACCGGATGCTTTCAATTTCGTCTTTGATCTCACGGGCGATCCGGTCACTTATGGCGAGTCCTTTAATGTCACTTTGAGAGTAGAAAATCTCTGGATCAGTACTTTGCCGGTAATTTAACTCGCTTTTGACTGAATGTCGCGAACTGACTTTTTGTTCAACTTAGGTGCAAGTAAGAATTGAACGCGGTAGCGAGTTTGACTTAGAGTCAGATTCGACTTTTCGTGATTTGTCCATCAGAGCCAACCAAACGGCTGTGGTCCACTTCACCGTTCGCCCAATGGTTTTTCGTTCACTGACTGTTAGAGCTAAGGCCGAAGTGGCCAGAGAATATGACTCTGCGCAATTACCATCATACAAGTAAGGGAACGAACCGCTCCCGTCTTTAAACAAGAACACTACGTTTGACCGGTTAAGTTTATGTCATTTTAACACGTAGTATCAAAGCCGAAGCCCATTTTGACGTCGTTCAAAAGACTCAGAATTGATGGTCAAGAACGAGCCCGCCATATTACGCTACGAAATTCAGCCATACAGGTCACGCTGCCGGTACAGGCAGTTCAGTTAAGTGCTGTAAAAACCATTCAAGACAAATACAGGACTAGACTTGAAAGGACAAATTTCATTTTAGATTCTTGGTCGCTATGTTAAGATACTTGTCTTGAAAACTGAGACGCTCGAAAGAAGTTTCAGAACGTAAAATTGGAATAAATAAAGTAATACATGCCTGGAAATGTGAATGACGTGCTTAGAGCCTCGAAATCTTGTTGGGTTATTCGTTCGAATTTCCAAAACTATTCCATCTACGTCGCGCAAAATTACTAGTTGCATTCGTGAAACGTATGTGATTTTTTCCATTCAATAATTTTGAATTAGAAATTTGGAGCGAGGACAATTGACATAGCTAGCACGGCTTGACGTACTTCGATTTACACTAAATGTTGGCACAAGCCAGGGTGTTTTTTTTATGCTGTTATAATTATTGAAATTTTACCCAACACGGTAATATTTGCGTCAAACATGACCGTCGTCAGAAATAAATGGTGGCTCATTGAGCTTAGTTCGTCAATTTGTCTGCAGAAGGACGGGATAAGCTCACGACTGTTAGGTTTTAACCATACGACCAATGCATTGAACTTGCTCAAATTGACTTGTTGATGTCAGCACTACGAAAACATTTGTTCTTTATGCTTTTCGTCTAATGGATTGAAAATAGAAACTGACTGTTAATTGAAACAATTGAGTTGCAGCTCAAGACCAGCTGTTAGAGTACATTACAGTAATAGTTACGTGGAATCCTGTATCTAGTGCTCTGGCTACATTATGAATACGTATGTGCGAGTTTTTCTTTCAGCCTTGGTTTGCATAGACGAGATTTGATTTGGTAATGAGTTCCGCGAACTATTTTTCTGGCCTTGGACCCGTCTTGTAAATGTGGAGAAGCATTTAAATTTTTTACGGTTGTAGAGATATCGCGGATAGCGTGTCTCACATAGAGAAAAAAGTATAAAGGGCTGTCATTAAAACCGGCATAAATAGACCTGGTCTCTCCGGCATTCGTCTAGACGAACGTTAACTCCATTTTGCACTGTGGACGAAACCAGTTGGTTAAGAGCGCCCATATTTCCCACGTTTAATTTTTGGTTTGTATTTTTTTATTCTTTCATTAATAGTGTATTTGATAACGTGAGCTGTGCCCCCTGCAACATCAGGTTTAAGTGCAAGTTGTCAATTTTTAATAATGGGTTTGGGTACTTTACATACTTACATAAAATCCAGTGATGGTTCTCTGATCCGGATGGTTAGATTTCGGATGTTTCACATGTACCGTACATTCAAACGTTTAGTGTAATTTGTTAGACTCTGGTGGATAAAAATGGTCCAATTAAGCGAAGGAACCTCGTTAAGCTGGCCGGAAATCAAAGCTTTTGCTGGCCATGTACGGAAACATGGCGTTCTTCAGTTTATCAACCTCTACAAGAAATTCAGCGACCGCCAGGATGATCCCTTACTCTGGGGTGACGAGATTGAGTACATGTTAATCTGCTTTGACGATACAGCCAAGAAAGCCACGGTGAGTTTGGGCGCTGCAGAACTTTTGCCCGAGTTGCAGAAACCAGAACGTCACGACCCTGAGTACATACAAAACTTATTCAAATGTATTCGTGTTACAACCTTACTTTCCCCCCATAAAGGAGCGTTGCATGTCTATGGCGACCTGAATATTGCAACTTCATGATTGAAGGAACTCCTGGGAAGCCGTACGGCACTTCAGTAGCGGACGTGAGACAGGTGGAAGCGAACATGAAACATCGAAGAGAGGAGGCACGCGCGAAACTTGGGGAAAACGAGACTTTGCTGACGTTAACAGTTTTCCCTAGGTAGAAAAAGAAAATAGGCCAATCCTACTTGGAACTTAATTCGGTGATCAGGTTAGGATGTTCGGGATTCAGTACGCCATTGTACGAAGCCAAACCGGAGTCAAGTCGTTCCCGGTCATTATTTCTGCCGGTCGAAACTGTTTTCCCCAGTCCACTGTTCCAGTTTTTGGCGGGCAATGTGCGACAAAAGCGCGGCGAAAAACTGGCCGTAAATATCCCCCGTAAGCTTATTGTTTCTCTGAACCTTCGGTGCTCCTTAACTTTTCTTGTTCTGTCAGTTTTCATTGACAAGGCAACAGCTAGGCCCTTCTTGGATAATTTTGAATCCTTGGGAGACGATGGAGAGCGAGGGAAAAATGCATTGCCGGATCATATTTACATGGACGCCATTTGCTTTGGTTTGAGCTGTTGTTGCTTGCAAGTCACATTCCAGGCACGTGATCTCAGCGAAGCGAGGATCTTACATGATCAGTTGGCTGTCTTTGGACCAATTATGGTAGAAAAACTAAGACAGTCCAATTAAGACATGGCCAATGAGACTTTACCTTGCTATTTTAGTTGGCCCTGACAGCAGCGTCTCCTCTGCAGCGAGGACTTATTGCTGACACGGATTGCCGCTGGAATACACTTTCTGGTGCGATGGATTGTCGTACGCGACAAGAACGTGGGTTAGAACCTTTGACAACTGCCCAACGCGTGATTCCCAAATCTCGCTGGTCTTCACTTAGCACGTACATATCGCCCGACGCTGAAAAGTAATAGAATCGGTTCACAAACCTTGTCTCCTTTGTGTTCTAACATACCCTAACCCGATTCAGCGCTCTACAAGAAGTTCAGCAGCTGCGCCGTATTCACGTCGTGAAACTAACCATTTCAAGTAGAATTCTGTAAGTCTCTTTAGTTCTCAAAATGAACGTTTACTTTTTGTAGTTATTTATATAGTAATAGTTATTTATATAGTATATAATATTTATTTGTGTAATATAGCTTGACGTACTGTAACGTAAGTGGGCAGGCGTGCTACGAAAGGGAATACTTACGTTAGGGTTGCTCGTATTTGTGACCGGTCACGCCACCAGAGGAATAACAAGACTTATTCGAGGGAACACGTACTGTACTATACCAAGTGCGGGATGGCGTACACTTGGTACGTGAAGGGTGCTTTCAGATTGGCGGACTAAGAGGGTTTAAGGAACTGTGGCTGGTCTAACGGATAATTAGCGAACAGTGGCCTTTGTTTGCTGTTTGCTACGGAAAGCACTGAGAGAAAAAGGGGGCTGGCCCAGATTATATCCTTCCCTTCGCAATTTGCCACGATGTGTTAATTACTCAGACCCCTCCTAGCATCCTAACTGTTGACCCTAACTATACATAACAAGATTGGAAAACGAGGGCGGACTTTGTTGTTTACCAGAAGAAAGGTCTTCAGCGGGCACAACAGAGTCATGAAGGTAGGGATGTTATATGACATGTCGAGGGATACAAAGTCATGTCGCAGTAACAATAACGTAGTGGAGCGCAGCGTCGGGTTAGTGTTAACTAGTACTTCAAATTCTGAATACTGTTTCCTTTAATCAACTATCGGCTGTTTTCAGTTAAATTTGCTTAGAACTTGTCATGAATGTACGGATATCCAATGTACGTATGAATGTACGTATATTCACGTAAAAAATTGCTGTATGTGCGATTACTCAGGTACAATGATATCCCTCTGGTGTACGACGAGGAAACTTACGCTACGTTGATAGCAGCGGGAATTGATCATCATCTAGCAAGGCATATGGCTTACTTGTTTTTGCGCGACTGCATCACGCTTTTTAAAGAGGAACTCGACCACAGTGCCGAAGAATTTACGGATCTCTTTGACAATCAACAAATCACCAATTGGCAAAACGTGCGCTTCAAACCACCGTCACCCGATGGCGCCATAGGTTGGCGAGTCGAATTTCGCACCTGTGAAGTTCAGATCACAGATTTTGAAAACGCAGCCACGGCAACCTTCATTATGCTCTTGAGACGCGTCGTCCTTTCTTACAAACTAAATTTCCTGATTCCAATTAGCAAGGTGAAGACTGAACGTGAAAAATCGGCAATACGACTTCGTACTAGATAACTTACTATTTCTTTACGTCTTATAGGGTGACGACAATATGGAGCGAGCGCACAAAAGAGATGCGATTTCGAATCAGAAGTTCTGGTTTTGTACAAATATTATCACTGCCCAGTCGCCTGCAGAGGCTGTGGAAATTTGCAACAAGAACTGTTCGGATCCCAGTTGGTCGGAATTGACCATGGATGAAATCGTGAATGGCAAAGAAGGACTATTCGTCGGTCTTGTACCACTCTTGAATAGTTACTTGAAAACTATCGAGGTGGACGAGGAATCCTGTCATCTCATCCAGCGGTATCTCGAATTTATTGAGCGCCGTGCCAGCGGGGAATTAATGACTGATGCCAAATGGATCAGAAACTTTGTTATGAACCATCCTGATTACAAGTAATAACTTATCAAGTGTGTAGTAAGGCTGATTCTGAATTGTAATATTTTTTTATAGATACGATTCCGTTGTCAGCGAAATTGTCAACTATGACCTACTCAAGACGATAGACAAGGTGGTCAAGGGCGAAATGGCTTGCCCTTTCCTAATTAATACGAAAATCCATAACGGAATCTAATTTTGTACCTCTTTTTGGAGATTTTGATTACGACACACTGGCGTTCTTGAATTCATTAATTGTGCTACGTGCTGTTCAGTTCTTGACAGTCAAGATTTGCTTACATTGCGTAAAATAGTCGAAATCGGTAGAAAGTACGTGACGTAGTGAATGAAATATTTCCTTGGCCAAGTTGGAAGGCGGTTTGAAGTCAAACTTGACATTCCAATTAACGTCAAAAATGGAAGGCAAATACAACCTAAGTAGCCATTTTCGTTCAGAATTTGTGGGTGAATATGCAGTACGGGAGTTTTCATTACCCATTCAAGACCCAACGGAACTAAGTCGTTTTATGAATTTCGCGGTGTATAAGATTATGCGATATGAAATAGAACGAATCATGTCTCTACAGAATTAAATGGGAATGAAACGGGACAGTATGTTCAGCATGAATTAAGAAGGGTTAAGAATTTATGCGATAATGAAATTAAGTGGGTTCCACTGTAATACTGTAGGAGATGTTTCAACTCCTGTAGGGTGTGAAAGACTTGTCAGTGTTCATGTGTAGTCGTGCTCGACTTTCCCATTAAAACAACGCTTGCGAACGCTTTTACAAATTTCGAGCTAGGCGTATGCAGTAGGTGCGTTTGGCGCCAAAAGTTGGCGTCCCTTTTCAAACCATCCTACTGAAGCACGACCGTTAGCAATACACCACGTGTTTTGATTGTAGCGCGTCTAGCGTCCTTGCGCTTTGTACTACAGGTCAAAATAATGCATCAGAAGTCTCATCTTAATAAAAGAACTTGTCACGCAAAAGGACATGTATTTGTTAACTGAGCAATAAGTACAACAAAATCAAAAACTGGCTAGTGCGATAAACGGGAGATCAAACAGCACAAGTATCGGTAGTCATGGACGACATATTCGTCTGTGAAGATGACCTACTCGTTTGTGAAGGGGTGTCTGTCAGCTGCGGAGTTGAGTTATCATGACTCTTCTTTGTCTCTGTGTTGCTTTCAGAAGTAGATTCAAACGACGATTGGAGTTTCTCTTGCACAAAACTTCCCACAGTACGCAGTTTCTTCTTGATCATAAGTAGAACGTCCTTTTTACAAACAAACATCCAGAATATGAGAATTCCCTGCATCATATTCCAAACATCGGTCACCATGCTCCAGGTAGGGCTACCAATTGCGAAGGATACGACTTCCGCCACCCAGGACACGCCCATCAAGACAAACACCCGCAACGATGTAAACAACCTTCAATATGCCAAAACCCGTCACTTAAGATTTTCATGCGTCTTCAATAGAACTTAATTTCGTCAGACTAAGTTATCGTTTAAGGACCTTTTTCGAATTTGCTTGTGACCTCCTGGAACGGCGCCAACTTGAGACAAAACTGTGGTACGGTAATACGATACTGCTGCCCAAATGAAGCTCACAGTGTTAATGCCAATCAAAATTCCCAGAGGCGTGTAAAAATACAAAGTAATTCCTGTATGACCTGTTAAAACGAAAGCCACATAAGAAATTCCAGATAAAATATATAAATAAAAGATATAGTAATTTTACTACTAATTTTATATCTACTACCAATTTTACATCTGCTACTAATTTTAAATGTACTACTAATTTTAAATCTGCTACTTATCTTTAAATTGACACTGACGTTTGTGGTAAACAAATGATACAATAAAAAACTCAAGAAGTTGAACAATTAATTCGTGATCTTACCTGAAAACCAGCAGCGGAGTTGACCAAACCACGGTTTGACCACCCATAATGGAAGCTCATCTTCCGGGTACCATCTGAGAATTTGTGTTATAATCACAAACAATAAAGGCAGGCCCCAACCAATGGCCGAGTAAAGTAAAACTTTTCTATGGATTTGCAGGGTTTTGTTTGCTGTCGGTAACTTTACGCCTCTAATATTGAAATATGTAAAAAAATTAGACTCATTTACAATACAAATCCTTAATCGGAAATGGAGAAAGAGAATAAAGTACTACCTGAATTTACTTAACAAATCCGTGGATAATATTGTCATCCAGGTGAAGGCCGCAAAGAAAAAGTACTGAGTAAAGCTCGCTGAAAGTAATGAAAGCGTGATTTAAAATTAATAATATTAAAGCGAATAAGAGTAAAATAAAGTAATAAATGAAACTGAATATTTTTTATTTTGCAATGGCGACGCATACCAATTGTGACGCAACTGGTATCGCTCATGAAGGCGCCTCGGTACTGGATATAGCCCATGCAGAAACACATCAGACTCATGGAAGCTACTAGACTCATCACAATAATGCCCTGTAGGTTGCGTAACTTCTTAAACGAGGCATAAACCAAGAACGTGGCTGCCAGAAAGCCGCAAGAAATAAATAAAAACCACGGATAGAATCGTAATGCGAGGATGTCGACTTCGCTTTGCGGTGGTTCGCGGAAAAAAGCCTTGATCTAGAATAATCGGAAGCAATTTCAGCTCGTCTCAACCGAAACTCCTCAACTACTGTATTTACCTTGGGCTGTGACCCGTCTTTGATGAAATAGTCGATACAATACTCAGGTACGCGCGCGTCCTTGGCCAAATGATTCGGCGCTCGTAAGTATCCAGAGCCTTTTTGAATGTAGAAATCGTTCCTGTCTTGTGTCAGCGTTATATCCCACGCAAAATCAACCCGTTCGCCCCTTACGCTTCCTATGGCGTAGGGAAACTCCACGTAATCCGTCGAGGAGTACGCTACTCTATGCTCGTCCTCGAAGCTGAGTGACATTCGGGGCAAGCTCAAGTTATATGCTTGACAAACGCCTACTGAAGCGTTGACATGGTAGTTTCCCCCGCAGCATCGCTTGACGCAGCGCCTCTGACGGCAAGGATCGCAAACCTGGACCATAACTGCGTGCTCTTCTTCCGTTTCCATCGCCACGTGGCTCTCGTTTTCCAGCTCGTCAATGCAGTACTCGTGGTAGTTAAACTCTTGTTTGAATAACTTGGATTGCAGAAGGTGCAGACTAGTTTCTCCCTTTGATTTCGCCGTGATTGCAAACATTGATGAGCCGGTCTTACTAACGGTGCCGTTTAAGGAAACCACTTCGCCCTCGCAGTGGAGTCTTGCGCCATCTGTTGCGTTTACGTGAAGGGGGTCCAAAAGGTGGTACGAGTCGGTTTGAACGTCAAGGTAGGGAATGTGCAATGAAGTACCTGGTACATTGCTCGGTACGCAAGAACCGTTTTTATTCATTGCTTGTCCAGTAGAGCAGCACTTGGGAATCGATATCTGAACGATTTCTAAGCAAGCTTCTACTGATACAGCAACGGTGTCTCTAACTTTTTGGATGTCGATACAAAACTCGTCCTTGGTCAGCGAAACGTTGTGTGATTTAATGATCAGTTGGCCATTCGCCCATTCCACGTTTTCTGTGGTCGCCTCGAGCTGCTGGGGCCTTTTTAACACAGGGCATTTGCTTTCGTATTCCCATCCAACGTCCTCATCCTGCGAAATATTGAATGCACTCCACAAAACTTCTTGAATTGTCGTGTTCGATGCAGTAACTGTTTCGTTTCGTTCTTCGTCGAAGTTACTATTAAACTCCAATTCCTTGCACAGGCGGACACAAAAAGTGTTATTGCACCCAACCGGGAGTTGTATTTCGTGATGATATTCGTAGTCGGTTTCGACTTCATCGTATTCTTGAGCTAAACACGTAAATGCGACAATAAGTAGACACGGAAGTAGTCTCCTAAGCGGACGCATTTTTATGGATTTTTTTCATTGATCCTGCATTCGCTGAAGCACAACGTTCATGCAGAACTTTACACACCGTGATTTGAGCTTATGGCTTGGGTTCCAACAACAAACTGCGGTTGCCTGCCTTTTTAACATGCTTTGGCTTGAACTTTTAATGCGTTTCACCCTTAGGCGAGGTGAGCAAACCGGTTTTGCGCCACATGAAATTAAATAAGAGAACGGGTTTTAAGTTTATTCAATGTATCGCTGCAAGGACAACGATCGTCGATTTTCCGCTTTCAGATGACGTATATTGCATGATTGGGAATTCGTTGCAGTACACTATGCTACTTGTACAGCAGTCGTAAAAAAAACGACCTAAACAAACTATCTTATTGCCATCGCGATTAAGAGGCCTTGTTAGGGGTGAAAAATGTTCGGAAGCCAAGAAAGGGACAACGCTTGTGGAACTTCCGGGTCGTCAAATATGGGAAAGTTTGTCTGGGTCGTTTTTTTGTGTGTGTGTGAAGTACTGTACATGAATCAATGCGGACACCGTGGTTAGGGAGTTTCCCGCTTGTCTTCTAGGAAAACTCGCAGTTTCCCGTGCGTACCAACAACTTGACGTGCATAAACGATCGCAACAAAAGAGTTCTAAAGTTACAGTGAATACACAATACTTTGAATGGCATCCATAATTTTGCTGTCAACTATCATTAGAGAAATTGGCTGTGTGTGTCTTATTAGCGTAAGTGAAAACAAATAAAAACAGAAAATATTAAATGGACAGTTACAATTCATGAAAAATGAAAAGTTGTGGTAATTTTACTAGTAAATTACTAGGAAAATTACAGTTGGGCATGTTATTGACTTCTGTCTGACCTTATTCTGTCCATGCACGATTGTTATTTGTAATAATATAACTTCCGTGATATTTCGAAAGGTGACATTTTCGAGTTTACTTCTGGTAAGTAGAAGACGCCACTCTATACTAACCAATATATCTCCAGTAAGTTTATATTACTCAAATGCAGAACAATCCTTGTCTTCTGTTTAGATGGAAATTAAAAGAAATTTACACCACGAATGTGTCAGAACACGTGTAAAACTGCAAAATATGGGGAATCTTAATTCTCGACAATACAGTTCTTGACGTTATATCGATCGCTATGACTGCACAATCCTCCACAACAGACGGCAACTCCTTGAATTGATTTTTCTACCAAACCAAAAATACATTAAGGTAGGCAATGCGGTAAAACAAGCGTACCAAATGACCTAAATTGAACCACTGTAGAACTTAAGTTCTATCGCACACATTTGGCGTAGAGGAGGTATGGGAATGTTTACACGTAGAATAAACCGTACAAAAATCGTTACTAATAAACTACGACAGTTTCGGATCTAAAAAAATCGTACACTTAGTGAATACGACGAAGTGTACATGGGGAAATTTTCGTCGAAAAATATTGAACCATTTTTAAGAAAATAAATACAAACTGCATTTTTTGGTACTTTTGTAACAAGAGGGTCCTGTTTATTTCGTTGTATCACGAAAAATATAATTAATATAATCAGAGGCGTAGCGAGGGTCAACGGCGCCCAGGGCAAATGACAAAAAGGCGACCCCGAAAAAAAAATTGGAAGGCAAATGTCATTAACTTTTATACACTATAAAAGGCGGCAAAACACGTGTTTGTACTCAATTCATGATTATGATAAACAACATTTTTTATTCACATAGGGCACATCATGAGTAACTTTAATTATCACATTGCTGTACATTGTAACTGTACAACTTTTTGGGCGCTTAAAAACAATACATTAGATACGTTTTTACTTTTCTTGCTTTTCTGAAGCAAACTTGTCAATAATCGCATCGAAATCCATTGCTTCCGTTGCTTCACTTTCATTACTTAGTAAAGCCAAAGCTTACAGTCTCTCTTCTCCCGTTGATGTTCTTATTTACGAAAGAATTGATTTGAGCTTGCTAAAAGACCTTTCGCAGCTGGCAATAGAAGCAGAGACTTTAAGCATGATCTGAATAGCAACCCGTAAATTTGGAAAACGTTTTCATCCCTGTACTGAACTGTAAAGAAAAGAAGCTGATGTGGATTCAAGATTCGAACATTTGGGAGGTTTTTCAAAAGCATCCGACAGTCGAGTATTTCTTTTTAAAGTTGCAGTTCTTCTACGTCACTACTATTTTCCTGGCCAAGGTTTACACAACTTCTTCTTAACTTATCTTGGGTGTCAAGGCTAGGAAGTCCATCTAAACTGAGTAATCCGTTAGTGTCTAACAGAAATCCAAATTTTGAGTCCAGTTGATACAGACGACTGGATCTGTCATCAATCTCAACACAAATGCGGTCAATCGTTTCTTTTACGATTCTCGATTTCTCGTTCGTTACATACCTTAACTCTAAAAAAGGGAAAATGACTAGATGTTCTCTGATTCTAAGATTACGCACCTTCAATGTCATTTAACGTGACAGTCAACCCAAACACAATTCACAGAAATGTAAAAGTAACCCAGAACATGAAGTCAAATAGTTAAGCTTAGGGTGCTACAAACTACAAGAAACATGGAACAAACTAAGCGGTAAACTGCTCGCCACACACACACACACAAAAATGCCTAACGAATCCCCCCCCCATGCTAACGACACGGCAGTGAGTAAAAAAAAGCGACACTACGGGACAAGAACGTTCGAAATTAGCCTGAAGTCGGACTTACTCGCGCGACTGTCGTGGCGTTAGGCATGAAAATTTTGGGGCTTCTTTATATGGTGAGTAGCCTTCTGCAAGAACCATTGTACAATAAGGGGGTCTATCAAACGCAAAGTCACACACAGAGTAACTTCAAACTTCACGCATTCATCCAAGTCCATTTCTCAGCTCATATTTTCTTTTAAATCTTTTTTTTTTTTAATCGTGAACCATGAAAATGGCGCCCCCCTCAAGTTGGCGCCCAGGGCACGTGCCCTGGCTGCCCCACCCTCGCTACGCCTCTGAATATAATACAATATAATTCTCAACTTGCCAACTATAGCTTGAGGTGATCCTGAAATTGTCACTAGTATTGTTTTGTGAAACAAGACTGCTTTTGTTCAAGTGTGGCAAAGGCATTTATTAGGTCATGTTGTGAATACTTTAAAATTACTCTAACTGTACTTTGGGCAACATGATTGAAAATAGGTAACGACACATAATAGTATACAAGGTCCGACCCAGTGAGGTTAGAGGGTTAGAAAAGGTTCAAGAGAGCCCCTACCTTCTACAACCTTGCAATATGAACCAACTATAAAAAACCAATGAAGATCTTTCCACCGGCTTCAACCAACTCGTTATCGCCAGGCGCTAAAAATGCGTCATCGTCCTAAGGGATGCAGAAGTCTCTGCCTGGGGTGGACATGCACAATTTTCTGTCAGTCGTTTGTGTCGATGGTGGTAAGTAGGAGTTACCTGTGTCGTTTTTGAGCCAATCCACGTACGTAGAAATTCAAGTTACTAGAATGGCTGAAGCATAGAGCGTACTCGTTGAAAATGGCCAACCAACAGTCCCTACAAGTATCGCCTTTTTTAGGAGCGGCTTGTACCACGACACAGGACCTCCGACGTCTCCGCGCTGAACAGAGCAGAGCAAAACATTACGGCCTTATTTCGCAAGAAATTGTGATGACTTAGGCAAGGTGCAGCGCTAGCGTACGAGACGCAGAGTTTCTTTTCTGGTTCACGAACATCACTGGGGCAAGGTTCAAGGCGTACGTCCAGAACTTGGACATCGGTGTACGATACTGCGCCCGCGTAACGACTCAGTCCCCAGCCTACTCAAGCGTTAACCGGCGTCCGTTTTCAATGGATGAGTACCAGGCGGTAAGACATTACCTGTTAAAGTAACCGCACTGGATACCAGCGAGTTGTCTGTGTCCGTTCTGGGAAGGCAAATGGGATACACGGAATCACTGAAGGTCAAGTTAGAAGACATGGTTACGTAGCCAATACCATTTAAGGTGTGTCCAGACGCACTCGGATCGAAATCAGGGTGAATGTGGCTTGTGCCCGTTCCTATCTGGAATGCAAGGGTTTTTAGTTGTCAATGGTGTCGGAGCCTTGGTGATTTTGTGTGCTGATTACATAATCTACAGATTCTACATTAGCAGCTTTCCCAACAGAGATGTAAAGTGGAACGGGTTGCAAGGCTGTTAAACAGCTGGCTGAGCTCAGGATCAGGTCAGTGTCGATCACAGCGCCCGAACAATATGTAGTAGTTTCGTCGGTTATGTGTACGAGCCACGGAAACTGGGTCATGTTTGAAACTGCGCTGCCATCGATTCGAACCTTCTGTGACTGGAAAGGAAAGAGGATAAAGAGTTCTTTGGCACCGTTAAAATGCTACAGTGTCTGTAGTACCGATGGCCGCGTAGTCTTCCCGCACTGGCAAGTACGAGCCGGAGTCGTTGAAACTGTTGTAGGTGCGGTCGAAATAGTTGTAGACTGGGTAGTGGTTTGGTTCTTCGGCGAACAAAAGAAAGGAACTAAAAACCTGTCGTAGAAGTTTACAGCAGCAGCCCGGATCGCTAAACCAATTTTTAATTAACACATGTTTTAAAATTGCGATGTCGAAGCATTACAAGAAACCACTGCCCAATCGGAACTGGAAGAAGTTAGATCGACTGTACCGGCCTATTTCAAAAAGGAATTTGATTTTAAGGCAATAAAAAAATAGTCGGTAAGGAAAGGCAAAAGAAATAGTTTTACCGGTTGAACGTAGTCGGGAACAGTCAATCCCACCGTTAAGGCCGTCAGGGCGAAGATGACGAGCGCCAAACTTCGGATCATTGTTGCTATGCCGTCGAAAAGTAAACTATTACCTTCTCTTGAAAGAATTCAAGAGACGGATTGCTGTTATAGGCACTAGAGTGTCTGCCGACTAAGTGACGTGTCGTTTGTGTAGATAGTGTTTTTCGTTCTCGTTCAAAAGATTTATAATTGTGGCACATTAGCAGCTGTTTCCGCTAGGCAACTTGGGCATTTCTAGGAAGCTAGTAGGCAACTAAAATAAAAAAATTATATTGCTATTAATGTTGGGGATGTATTGCCCTATTTAGCGAACGACTTAATTACTACCTTTTGAGTAAAGAAAACTCATTCTTGCTAATAAGAATAAATCATTTTTAGGTTCAGGACTTAACAAATATTGATGTTGTGTCAATGTAGGAGCATTCTACGCAGCATCTTTTGCATCAGGACACCATTTAATCAAGTTATTGGAGCCAACTTTTTGTATTCTAGTACGCCAACTATACTTTTATTTCAAGGGTGCTGTTGGGATTTACCCCCATTATGCTCTTTAGGTAATGAAAAACTCCCCTTCTAGGCTAAATGATTTCGGTAATATTTTCAACCAATAATTTATTGCTTTATTCAGCCGTTTATTGGCCATAAACGATTGAATTTCTTTTACAGTGAGGAAGACAATACAATGAACAATAAAAGTTAGTAATACATGGCACTTGTCATGTTATCAGGGATAGATTTTAAGGGTTTGACAAATAATAGTAAATGGCCACTTACAAGATGGACAAAACTCGCTAGTGTAGGTAGAAATCAGTCATAAGAACAAAGCAAAAGGAACGTAGTTAGTCAAAGTGGCCTAAAATAAAAAAAATATATTATGTCTTTGGAATTAGGCCACTCGTTAAACGTGCTTCCAACGATTACGAAGAAAATTGTTTTACGATAGCACAACTTAATTAGGTGTTCTTGACTGCATTACTCGGCAAACACCTGGACGAATTGCGCTATCATTTAATGATATCCTTCCACAATCGAATTGTGTACAATAGCAGAACACGGAAACCTGTTGAGTTAAGGCTCATTTAGGACTGGCATTTGTTTGTGTCGCACATGTGTGATTTTCGAACCCATTGGGCCGGTTGGGTAGTTGGATTGTGATGGTTTTATAGTTAGCGTAAAGGTTGTATTTATCTTTATTTCAGTTCTACTTCTTATTTAACATATTAAACGTTTCTTAATAAGTTTTCTATTTAATTAATTTAACTCTAATTTTAAAGGCAATTATATTCGGATCTTTTTGGTTTGTTTTTCCTTGGTTCTGTATTTTTCGTCTTACTTGAGAATTTCAGTTAAGCTTGACATCGGCAATGGAGATGAAGTATATGTGCATGCTGTGAATTTGTTGAAGTACACCGTGCTCCATGGTGCGTACAGCAATGATTGCGAACACGGCGTTTAGGGATTTTCTCGCTTGTCTTCTAAAAAGGAAAGTCAAACCTCCCCTTCTGTACTATCAACTTTATCTGCAATGGATCATTGTGAAAAATAACTCTCAAATTGCAGTGAATTTGGAACTGTAGTCGAATTGATTGGCAACTATAACCAAAGTTGGAACTAGAATCGAACCAAATTCTAATGTGACTATTCGAAGTCAAGTTTGTTATGTGACAGATCTTTGCAATGTCACGTTCTTCCTAACAAAACTGGACATTCCTAACAGGGATTGTTCTTATACCATATGATTTTCAGAGCAAATTGTATGTTATGTGAAGCTCGGAAACCTACCAAGAAAAGGAAATAATGTTTTAGTCATACTGTTCGCCCATTTATACATGCTTAGGTAAAGAGACTGCAAAATTTTAATGGCTTTTTGTCGAACTTTAAAATCTCGCTATGACGACAAACCTGGGGGAGAGAAAAATTGTTCGGTAAATCCGTAATTCATTACATCGAACGCATATCAATAGATCTTTTGAAAAGCCCAATGAAAGGCCAAAGCGTTATAATTCACCGAACCTTTCTACCTAAGCACTACTTTTCTATAAAAAAGCCATAGGCCCATCTATTGCTCACCCGCTTAATAAAATACGACGAAGTAGATGGCGTTAGATTCATCAACGGAAAAACTTCCCTAAAAAAACGAGCATGTGTTACATTTCGTGAGATTTGTTGGATGCTTTTTGTACCATCCATTTTTTGGTTAATGTACGGTCGAAAGATAATTAGGGTATTTGCAAAGTTCACTTTTCATGAAGAGATAGTCTATTGACCGATCTTTGTGCTCATAAATTTAAAACACAGTAGATCTACATGCTAAAACCGTCTAAAAGTCCGAAATCTTACGCCCCATGTCATTCATTTTTTGGTATAATTTACACTTTACAAATGAACTAAGTAAAATAAAAATAATTTTCAATGACAAAATATTGTACGTGAGATATTAGTCCTTTGTATTAAATGCAGTTTCGAATATAACGTTATAAGCTGGACTGCTTTAAACACATTTGTGTAATGCAGGGGAATAAGTAGCGCTCCCGCATGGCGAATCTGGAATATAAACTTGACGAAGATCAAAAGCTGGACAGCTTCCTGGCGTGCTGTATCTTCTGGAAAATTTCTGTCTACAGTGTCTGGGAGGACCCATTGCGATTGCAGTAACCACATATGATCCTGGATAATTTTGTCGTTCTGGAAGGGTATCATTTTGCGCAACGGATTCTTCTTGTAGTGTCATGCACAAAAGTCTTCCAGGAAAAAGCGTCAGCTTGCCAGCCGAGCACGGACCCTCTTCACCCAGGAGGTAACAAGCCCCGTGTCCGTAATTCCAGAACACGTGTTTACCGTCGGCAGGGCACGGGGTGGGTTCACAGAATGCCGGCCCCTCCGTGGAATTCATCGTCAACCATTGGCCAGCTGGACACGGTCCCTAACGCGCAAGACAATAGGTTAGCGTAAAGGTTGTGTGTATTTCAGTTGTCTTTCTATTTGATTTTTATATGTCCTATTTAGTTGTTAAACTTTATTTATATTGTCACGCCAATTTTATAAAATGTATAGATTAGTCTAGTTCTTCCCCTTTTGTTTTCAGCACCCTTGATTTCTAGTTTAGTGAAAATAAATCCCAAGAATGAAGGAAGCTACGTTGATTTGCCTTTCTAGACCTGCCATAAAAAAGGGTCGAGTTGGATGTGTAAGGAGAGAAGGGCAGAGAGAGTAATTGGGTCAGTGGAGATGGAGATGTACACTGTAAAAAAATATTTTGTGAATTCACAATGATTCGTTATGCAGCAAAAAAATACAAGGAATTCGCTGTAAAAATACTTACAAAACTGATTTTTTTACCGCGAATTGTTGCAGAAAAACATTTTAAAAGTATTTTTACAGTGAAGTCCTTGTAAATTTTTGCTGCAATTGTAAATTTACAAATTTTGTTTTACAGTGTAGAGCATAAAGGTCAGGGAGAGAGAGAGTGAGGAGTACTGTGGTAAATGAAAGTGAGAACAGTGAGTCGGAGGTGATATGTTGGAATTGTAACCCCCCATATTAAGTAAAGACTTATAAAAGGCTAACCAAGGGTCCCCGGAATACACGTTCGTGTTAAATTGAAAAACGTGTAAAAGTGTGACGTGACAATACCAGGTTTATACTTATTTTATTATTAATTACTATATTTAATTTTTCATATTTTTATTATGCTTACTTTTATTTTCCCTTCATTTTTATTTCACTTTACGTTCCTATTTTACTCTGTATTTTGCCTTTGGTCTGTTCTTTTCGTCCTACCTGAGAGTGTGGTATGAAGCAAGCATCACTAAACGGATCGTACCAAGATTCCTCCAGAGGGAAACAGTCGCATGCTCCGTAGAAACGCCCCATCGAGCTGTCTGGTTGTTCATAGAATACCTGATTCATTCCGCAATATTGCTGCAGTCCTACAGTGTGGCACGTCCGAGTTTCGTTGGAAAACCGCTGATTGGCTGGACAGCCGTGACAGAGGTGACGGGTGTCGCCCCAGACACAGTAACCGTATTGTTGATCCGGGTTGATCAACGGTGGAATAGTTTTTTCGACGTCCGGGTCAAAGTCGCTTTTTCCGTCTGTTTCGAATCCTTCGTTGTAATTGTACGCGCAGCCTCTGCCCAACGCTCCGCCGCGAAGTATTGCCTTATCGACAGATTTTGGTACCTCTAGAAAAATTTGTCCCTCGCTGCACGGCCCTCGAGTGCCGACATCGTAACATTTTGCATTAACGCAGTCCTTTGCCCTGGAAACGAAACAATCCATGCATAAAAAAATTAACTCCAAAGTCTTTCGTTAATTTTTTATGGGAATCGGGCGTGAGCACAGCTCGTCGTCTTCCTTATATTGGTAGCTAAAGTTTTTTTTCTGTTTCATTTGTATATAATTATACAATCATTCATATCAAGCTATTTTGGTCTTATAGTCCGATAATCATTTATTATAGAATTTGATTGGAATTTGTGGTGGGAATTTGTCTTTAAGTCTGGTTGTCAATTTATTATGTCTTTCATCGCTGATTGTTAAACGTTTTTAAATGGTGATACATTTTAGGTTCAGTAAGGAAATTTTATGTGTTAGAGTGCATTTTCAATTTTGCTAGTTGATTGATTTAAATGTACTTCTGACTTACGGATACGGAAGTAAGCATTTGTTGGGGCTAGTAGTATATGCTGGAGAAACGTAGATACTGAGTACGCTGGTAGACATCAGAATATTGAAGATATTGAGCACTGTGATGGCCATCAGCTGCCGCAGATCCATTTCCGTTTGTTTTGTTAGATGACTTACAAACTTTCAATCGGTACAAACTAAAATGTGATGATCAATAACCTCAGGGCTTCTCCTTCAACTGATTCTTTCGGAAATTGTCCATGGCGTTCTGGTTGCGAGCTATGGAGGCCAACTGGTTTCGTAAAGCGAAAGTAGACCCATGTCGTGAATTTTAATGCGTTCGGTAGAAAGTTGCATTCTCCCAAATGTCCATTATTGATAAGTGTGCAGACTAAAAGCTCGATATAAAAAACGAACGGAATAAATAATCGTTTGTGCCAAACTCCCCAATTTTGTTGTACTCACTTCGGTAGGAAGACTGTAACAACTACCATATTCAGAACGCTAATCAGAAACGCTAATCAGAAAGTGCGAGCTATTATTTTCATTCTAATAACCCTTTGAAGTATATAGTATAAACTTGGAGGTGCTATCTAGTTGAAACCTTTTCTTTCTCATGAATTCTTTTAACTCTATATAAATTTATAATTAATCTTAGACTAACTATAACCATCAACTAATAAGAGAATACCAATCACAATCATGGGCGTAGCTACGTGGACGCAAAGTACGCAACTGCGTACCATTTCTTCTTCGGAAGGGCCCCGATAAGCCTACCATAAAGAAAAAAGTGCCAATCTGATGTAGCTTTCTAGGGTGACTAGGAATTAAGCTGGGAATTCAACACGCATTCGCGATATGAATGAGGTTTTCGTTGGGTGGCGGAAAGGGTTGTTGAGGGGATCTTCTCACTGTTGTAAAAATACCTTTTCGGCAAATTCATTCGCACTCAAGCCATTTCACAAACCCAACCTAAGAAAAGATGTCTAGGAAAATTACAGTGTCTTCCCTAAGAAACAGGTCTCCACTAATTAACACACGGCCTGGTGTGGGACAAGGGACTGATGTCGTCGAAGGTGCGTTTTCGTTTTAAAAAATCGCAAAAAATTAGTCCCTTTTCTGCAGTTTTGTCAGGTTCGTCCACAAGAGTAGAAGTTGTCCCTGCTCTTTAACTCCAACAAAGAAACAAGTCCCTTATCGTTGAGAACTGAATGCCAGTGTAATGTTTTGTTGTGTTGAGTGCAGATTTACTTTTTGTAGACGACAGTTACCCAATTTAACATTAATAGGGTCACCAAGACTCCCGTAGTTTAATTTAGTGACATAACAGGTAAGAGCTTATCGACTTCTTACGGTTTATTACGAAGCAAGTTACACCATCAAATTTAGAATTAGAAACTTTGTCGACGCTCTGAAAGAAACCCAACAAGAAATTTGTTTAAGAATATTGGAAAACGAATCCAGAGTTCCTGCCAAATTCCGAGATGGAAACACTTCTGATGCAAGCGATATAAAAAAATAATAATAATTCTACTGACTAATGTGAAGATCTCATAGGTTTACCGAAGCAAGCAACAAGGATTGCATGGTCTGGCTTTAATCTTGAACTATTGCGAGTTTGATAACGATAAGGAGAAAAAATGGGATCGAGAAGGATCCAAGAAAAACGTTGCTGATCTGAAAAAACTGTTTGAACAGCTTCGATACGAAGTTGTGATCAAAAGCGACCTTACGCTTAAAGTACGACATAGCACAAGATCCATTTTGATCTTTAGATTTAATTGTTACAATGTCAAAATACCTCACCAATAGGAAACGCATCGAGAGCTGAAAGCTTTCCGCGACAACGAAACTCACGCTGACGCCGATTCCACTATTGTAATCGTTATGACTCATGGTGGACTTGGAAAAATCAAGGATAATTCCCCAAATACCAGAGGAAATGGGGAACATTATATTTGTACTAAAGAAGGGAAGAAATTCGACAGCCAGCAGATAATTGACTATTTTAACAGCGCCGACTGCCAAAATTTAGCGAGGAAACCAAAGATGTTTTTCATCCAAGCATTTAGGGACAGCAGTGGTAAAAAAAACTATCTGAAAAGAGGCACAGTGCACAGGTTACGGCCTTTCACTGCTAAAGGCTGTCTTAGCTGGCTACGCCACTGGCTTCTTAACCTCTGAGGGCCGAGTCTAGGAGACGTATTCTAGCAGTGAAAGGAAAGGAAAATGCCATTTTTCTGGAGCCTCCTGTCCAGATAGTATTTTTTTTACCATTACTGTACGTGGAATTGTTATTGATAGTGACATATTTCTGAAAGTGTATGCGTTCATGTCCAAAATTTTCATCTAGGGATGCGAAGCTGGATATAGTGCCACCAGAGCACCGACAGCTGGTTGTGGATGCCTGCCCTATTTATCCAGAGAGGCCAGCCAAAATTATACCAACAGTGAGCGACGCCCTAATCGCGTATGCGATCACACCAGGTTATTTATTCAATTTGGGTATTCTTCATTTTTTAACGTTGTATATCGTTTCATAAAGATAACGTAGATGGAATTGAGGTCAGTGGAAGGTTGCTTTGTACAAGCCATCTGTAAAGTGTTCAAGGAGCACGCGTGTGAACGCGACGTGGAGACGTTAATGTTTAAGGTTAGCTATCGACTTTCCTAGTTAACCCTGTCTTCGGTAGATGGTGTTGAGTACTCTCGCCATATTGAGTCTTTGACATGGCGAATTTTTTAAGGAAAAATCTACAGGGTTCAAGCCTGTGGGCTTTTTTAAGCGTTTGCTTAACAGTTTAGTACGTATAGAATGAAGAAACGGTTCAGAACGTCGTACTAGTAATTGCGACGTCATGTAAGAACACAATGATGGCTAGTGGACGCGACGCCATGTTTCCAAGATGGTGAAAACAAAACATAACTTGCGTGAAGAAAAGTTATTCACCTTTCCGTATTTTGTTGTTGATAAACTAGATGTTTTAACTAACTTTTAACATTCCAGGTGAAGGAAGAAGTCCAACAGATGGTTTCTCACTGTCGCCAAGGCCGTGAAAATCTTGACGAACCCAGAAGGCTCAAACCATGGATTGAGTCTAAAGGATTTTACAGGAAGTTCTACTTTAAATCCGAATTAGCTTCCGAGGGAATTTAGGGAAAAACACAATTTCTTCCAAGAAAGTTAAAGGGGGAAAGTGCCGCCTGGAAATGAAAATATCGAGCTTCTTATTGGAAAATATAGAACTTTTGTTTTTACTGTACAATTTGTTAATTGTTTACATACATATAGGCTCTTTTCGGTACTTCTAATCAAAGTCGTGTAAACCTAGGATAACCTGTGAAGACGGTTAATGTAACTGTGTCACATGTCACTTCTGGGTCACTGTGAAGACGTGCAGGTTGTAGCTTTCGACCACCTCGGCTCGTAGACGCATTTTCTCTTCCATGTATCTTTGACACTGGTAATTGGGATAAAAGAAAATTGCTACAGACGATTTTCGACACCAGTAGGTGCGGAATATCACGATTCTGGGCGTAACTTTGTGTATTAGGTCGATATTCCGGTGAGAAGTTCTCCAGGCCACTTTAAACTTGTTTTAAGCTAGGTCACAAGGGATGATGAAGGTATTGTGTCAATTCAAGGAGCGTTACAGATCTAATATCTAAAGATTTCGTTCTATAATATATCAATACAATACATAATATTATATAACTACGTGGCTTACCCTTCACATTAATTTGCAAGTATCATTTATTTCGAGAAATCACTACAAGAATTTATTTTTATATTTTCTTAGTTTTAGATCGTCTTCGCCAAATGGTCCACATAACTTCGGCACTGTGATGTCCCTAAGCTTTGTAGAGGTAAAACGTGTCGAACCAAAGACTGCAGCGTAGAATTTTTATGTAGGCCTACTAAGTGTGCTCTTGAAAGGAGCTGGCAGCAAATATTCTTCAAGTCAATACAAAGGCGGTACTGAGCTCCGCCACGCCGAGACAAGTAAAACAAAAAAAGGGGAGTGTACTGCCCAAGTCTTAAATCAAATGGCTCACAGCTTTCTCCACGCAACGATGCAATTTTGGCGAAAAAATACCGTCCCCGCATATATTGGATCTCTTGCCAGGAATGTAGTAAACGTCAAATCCGCCGCACAGTCCTAGATCGTACTTGTAAGGTAACTTGGAGAAAGCTTTCTTACAGCGTTGCTGAACCAAGATTCTGGTCGGAACAAGACTAGT
>JAHZNP010001036.1:0-28457 GCA_020615345.1 Triops cancriformis
TGCGGACTATGGAATTCCAAGACCGAAAATTTCAAATTATGAGTCTATAGTACGTTTGTATTGTGACGAACAGGTATATAATGTGCTTTAAAATAATATGTTTATGCAAGAAAACAAAATGTATATGCAAGAAAACAAAACGCTGTTAGATTTGCTTCAGCCATGTTAACAGGATAAGCCCTTCAAAATTTCGTCCGCTAAAGTTTGCCGCGCTTTTCCTTGATCTACGTTCGGAACCAGTTGAGTGCCATGATGTCACAGGGTGGAAAACTGGGAAACCAATGCAGCACCTCAGAAGCACTCAGTGCTCCCAAGGAAAAACGCCATTAGTCGCCCATGTGCTGTTGGAGATGTTGGACGTGGCTAAGTGTTTGAGTGGCAGTGTTTTGAAATGAACATTAATACTTGTGATAATGCTGGCGAGACGTATGCTCTTCTATGTAACAACGTAATCAAGCGAGGTGCAAATTAGTTGCACTGTTGAGTTTTTCTTGTCGGAAGTAAACTTACTCTGTTATAGGCGGTGCATTGAGCCTTGTGAACGGCAGATGTCATTACACCGTAAGCTTTTGACGATTTTGCAAATATGCCGGAGGCTTTTGTTTGATTGGCAGCTCTGGTCTGGATCTGATCGAGTTTCAGGTGTTTCCCAAAATACTTTTGTGTGACTTATGTAAGTGAAGGTTTGTCTTTCTTAATTTCCTTTTCGAATAGTTTTAGTAAAGCGTTTGTTCTCAGGTCAAGGTGACATTGGCGTGGTCATGAGGACACAATTTGTAATAGTGGTCCACTTTTATCCAAGTGCCAAGTAGGTCTACTTTTATCCAAGTGCCAAGTGCGCTGGTCGTGGAACATCTGAGAGCGACAGCGTCGAAAGTAGCAGTCTTGACTTTGCTTCGGTTGGCTAACTCTGAAACATGACGAAGGGAACTTCTCCTGTCATTTAATTTGTGAGTGTAGGTTTATAGCTTATTTCTAGAATTTAATTCTCATATTTGACAGGTTAGTTCCTGGGTGTTCTTGTGTTCTTTGTGTTTGCCTTGTGTGAAGAATGTTCTTTGGCAAATGGGTCGAACAAAAGCTCGTGACGTCAATGTGTTGGCCAGTGATGTTACCCTAAGTTTGCGGATTTATTTTGCGCAAATCGACAAGACCGGTTGAGCAGTTTTGAGTTTCTTTTGGTGACTTTTTTCTCGTGTTTTAGAGAATACGAAGTTTTACAAGTCGTTCTGCTAGATACTAAGGAAGTGTTTATTCTGAATGGTTTTTGTTTTCGTTCTTTTGTGTGCTTAGGATTGTTAACTTCAACCGCTTAGTCGGAATTACGAGCAACAGCCATTTCGTGGTAGTGACGTCCAAGTTTATTGGTACCGTTGGATTTTGAATGACAAATGAGCACATCAGTGGCAGTATATCACGTGTCGGAAGTTATCGACCCAATTAAGGTGTGAGTGGAGTTTCTTTTGTGTACTAACGGTAACTCAGAATCACACAGTGATAAGATTGCTAATTTTGTTATCTGTCTTGCAGATTTGGACTACATTATTCGTTAAGATGTGTTCTTCGATGTGCTCTCGTGCATGTTCTTCATGCAAAATATCGGCAAATCTCGAGAAACTTCACTCAAAAATTGTGTGCTTAGGTTCTCGTGATGATTTACAAATACTGTTAACAATATGTCGCGCGTTTCATTTAGGTAACCCAATTAAAATTTAGATTTTAGTATTACACTGACACTTGAACTATTATTGTTTGTTTTCAGAAAGTGAAAACATGCCTTTGAACAGCGTTTGACCAGTCAGTTGGTAAATCTCACGTCGTCCACGTCATATCTCACGTGGTAATCTCTTTTGTCGAAAGAAGGCTAATTTTTTCCTTGGAGTGAATCTGTGAGTTAGTAATTCTCGACTTGTATTTTCGCATGTTAATAGACAGTTAAATTTGTTTCTAAACTTGAGTCATTCTTTTTTCCTTTTATCTTCAAGTTTTTCATTTTTTATTTCATCGGTTCTGTCGTGAATTGAATTCGGTTGCATCAGCTTATTAGTTACCGGTATTTTTTTCTGTTTTTATGTAAAGGATTGCGATTTAGATTGACAGTTTTAGTGTTAGCGTTTATCTCTAATTGATTTATAGAGGGCAGTATACCGAAATCATGATATGTTAATAAAATGTATGTGTTCCGCTGTCCCTTCGTGCAGCTTTTAATGTCTCGCTGGATTAGCATTATTTTTTACATTCTTTCAATTGTTTTGTACCTTGTTTCTTCCTTTTGTTATTCTGAGCGCCAATTTTGATCCGAAGATTACTGTGTTAAGCGTTAGCTTTCTTACAGTCCCAAGTTTTAGTTAAAGGCTTTTTTCCGATTTTTTTACATTTTTCAAGCGTTCTGTCCAAAATCTGCGTTAATTGAACACGAAACACCTCCGAAAATACTTTCGCTAAAACCCCGAAAATTGTACGCAAAATTCTGGTTTCTAGAAACCTATTTTTGCTGTATTTTGTGGTATTTTTCAATACATTTCCATAAAAAAAATCGTGTTTTTTTAATTTCCCGCAAAAATAGCGTCCTCCCTCCAAAAATCCTGTCTTCCCATTGGTGGAAATTCGAAAAAATGGGCGTGGTCACGTTTTCGAGCTGGGAAGGCCTTTTCTGGGTTATTTTCCATAAGAAACAATGTTGTGCAAAGGGCATCGTGTCCTTCAGAAATCGTGAAAAACTGGAGCTCCGCCTTCCTTCCCGTCCTTGCTCCTCCCTAGCTGGTCCCTATCCCTCGTGCTTGCTCCTATCCTTCTGTTTCCCACGCGGTTCGGTTTCCCGAACCACTAGGTACTCCATACTGGATAGGTGTAAGCACGATAGATACGGACCGAGCCAAGAAAGAACTCGGATTAGGAAGGAAGGAGGAATGAGGATATATACTCAGGAGGGCCTAGAATTTTTTTCATATAAAATAACCAGGTCACAACGGGGATCGAACTTGCAACCTCACGAACTCGGTGTTACCCGTTAGACCGCTCGGCCAACTCGCTCTTACAAATGGATGTCTAAGACTTGTATATAAAGGATGCTAACACAAGCGCTATACCTTTTAAACTTCAGTGAGATATTCAGCGTAAGTATAATCGCTCCAGTATCCAGTGTATTAAATCTGCTTGTATAGAACCCTTACAGCCAAAGAGCTACGATCACGCCGTAGTTAAATATAATAATGATAATAATAATGAGAGGAAAATAATCGCTCCAGTAAAAGACGATATACCGAAAGAAGCCAATGCACAAAGGCTTTAAGCCAGGTATGTATTTTATCCCCTTGCTTTTTTAGGCATGGATATTCCCCTTGCGCTACTTAACATGTTTGTAACATTCGTGGCATTATAAGTATTTTTTTCGAGTTTATAGTTTCGAGTTTTTTGAGATTGACTATAGTCAATGAATTGCAGCTTGCATTCCAGACATTACATTTGTGCAATGTTTGGAATGTATTTTGTGTGAACTGGCGTCTGAGGGGTTGGGGGAAAGGTGGGTTCGACCTCCCCCGAAATGTTCCCGACAAATTAAAATTTAGGTTGTCTTCGCGTGTATTACACAGAAAAATTTAGTCAAAATGTGTTTTGCGCTTGTTAAGAGTTTCCAAACTTTCAAAAGCACTTTCTTCGTGTATTCCCCTTCTTTATTTAAGCAAAATCAGCGCGAAGGAAGGCAAAACTTTAGACGTTCTTTCTGCGTTGCGCCCCTTCAAGCTTACGCTGCGTCTCCCGTACATGTAACGCTTACGTAACTTTTGTCTTCTTTCTGCTACTGTCCATTTGTGCCCAAAACCAATGGTACACCTGCGTAGAACGTAACTTTCAGATTTAATTGAGCTATACGAAAGAACAAAGAAGAAACGTAAAGAAAAATACCTTTAAAATAGTACCGTGGGACGAAAAGGTTTTCCTGTTTTGATAATAGACTGTAGTTTAAATAAAGCTGACCTGTCGCGAATTGAACCCAAGACATGTTCGCTTTGCAGACTACAACAACGAGATAAACGCAGCCAAGCAAAAAGTTTTTTCGCAGAGTGTATATTTTTCAGGAATTCTATCCAAAAAAAGAAAAAAATGTTGTGAGACAGGAATAAATTACGTTCGAAGCTCAAAATCCTGCTTCCTTCCTTCAAGTATCATTACCAGTTCTCGTGTAAAGGTGCAGCCAGACTAGCGGGTTTTTTTTTCAAACCGGATAGTTTTCGGCACATTTTATGCCCGCGAGGAGGGTTCGAAAGTCTTCGACCCTCCTCGCGGGCATAACATGTGCCGAAAACCACCCGGTTTGCCGAAAAAAACCGCTAGTCTGGTTGCACCTTAAGCCTGTCTTCTGCACTCATTGTTCTGCTTGCGTACAGCAGAGGGCAAAAAACTGACAGGGAAAAGAGGTACAGTGCGCGTAGACTAGAAATGTTCCGCGGCTGCTGTAGCTTTACCCTCGCTCGACGATGCCAAAGCAAGCAGGTGTCATTAAGCGCGCTGTCCCGTGTTAGTTTTTTCCCCAGTACTTGTACAAAGTCAGCCACGGAACATCCGCAGGATTCGATTTTACAACCTTTGAAATCAACCTGGTCATAATCAGTTTTTCATAGTTTTGTTATTCAACGGCAAAAAAGGTTCGTGCTTTTTGTCTCAACTCTTAACTTTCACAAGTACTAGTCGTTCAGTCGACGCTCAGTCGACGCGATCGTTACCATATCCGGGGTTTCACTTTTGACCTTTCCTAGTGCAATTCCGGTTGTCTGGCTTTGGTATAACAAAAAATTTGTGTTGCAGGAAACAAGTAAGTATTTTCCTAGCGTGACGTCCAGTGTTTTTCAGTGAACTGATCTAGAAAATCGACCAGTTCATTCGTATTCAGCTAGTACTGTAATCATTGTCCGAAGTTCTCAATTCACTAAGAGAACTTTGTCAAGTAACAAAAATATAGTCGAACCCACTTAACTGAATATAGGTTATTTCAATAATCCGCATATTGAATGAAAAGTTGAATCCGTTTTAGATCCGTCTAATTCAAAGTAAACCTAGTTCTCTTTATTAAGTAATGGATTGTTGAATATTTTAATTGCAGAACGTTTTAAGCCCCGCTGTGTATCTTGCAATGCTAAATAACTTCGTTTATTTGAACACGAATCTTTGGCAATAAACCTTTGACATCAGAAAGCCACATTATTCCACGAAATACTCGAAAGGTCTTAAGCCCCAAAGAAACCTAAAACCCTTCACCATCATCTTGGACCTTTCACCGTTGAGGACATACGGATTAAGCCGATTTGCCAAGTTTATTTTTGGTCGGCAAATTAAAGGAGTACAGCAAACATGTCTAAAAGAAAGAACACAAGTTTGTCTCTAGCTCAAACAGTGCAAGTGTTAAATCACCTTGAAAGGAAAGAGACACGGTTCAATAGCTCAATGACTCTAACCAGTAACGGAACTTACGCTTCTATCATCATTAGCGTCCGCTTTGCAGGCAATCCATGTCGTTCACCGGTTTATAGATAACACGGGTTGTGAAGGATATGAGCAGTTATACGACTTAAAGGTATTCTTGCACAATGCAGACGATAAGAGTGCAAAATAGCGTTCAATTGTGGATATTTTCGAAAGAAGAATTGCTGAATTTTGCCTAATTTAAATATTAATACATGTTAGTACATATTTACTGTTGTCTCCGTCAATACCCATTTTTGTCGTGCTTTATAGGCAAGGACTGATAGTTGAATACTCCGCATATTTGAATACTGCTCGTCCGGTCCCGAACCTATTCAAATAAGCCGGTTCTACTGCAATGCGTTCAGTTCGACTATAGTGTTTCTGGTAGCGTTTCGGCTGGAGATCTTCTGGCACTGAGTCTCTTTCCTGTGCAGTATATAAGAAAACTGTCTTAGAAGGCAGGCTAAGAAGCTTCTGATGAAATATTTATTGTACATGATTTATTGGTCCCACACTTTTAAGATATTTGTAGAAAGAGTATATGATCTTATACTCATTCTACAAATCTACTCGGGTAGATCTTCTTTAAATTTATAATAAGAATTTTATATAAAGATTTTATTTTCGATGTTTGTTTTTTACGGCTTGGATTTTAAGTTCCACAGTACCAGTACAACAGATTAGATCGGAGTTTTCCTGGGAAAGTCGATCTTATTGACAGAAAAGAATTCAGGATTTCTCTAGGCAATTCAGTTCACTGTACGAAAAAATTATCAGTAAGTCGGATTATATTTATTCCAGCAGAGCAGTACATATTTAAGGAAGTTACTATCGAAGCAGTAAACCATAATGGAACATGTCCTATAGAAAGCATATTCGCCTTGCGCTAAGTCATATCCATGAATGCAAGTGTTCCCGAATCACAGGTGATTCTGTTGCAACGCTTGCTAATAAACACTCGTGTTCAATTGGAATGCTGAGTTGTGGGCAGTTTCTCTTGAATACACTGCTAACTCTTTGTCTAACCCTTGTTCCCACTTGTGTTGTACCTGTGCGATTACCAAATAAATCTGCTACTTACTGCAATCCTAGCAGTGCTATTAATTAGCAGTCATGTAACGGCAACTCAATATGTAACCAAGCAGATTTTACAGAAACTATCTATCCACTCGTCCATAAGTTACATTGATTAGGGATTGAGTTTAACGCAACCATCTACGACGAAAGTCCCGGGAATAAGAAACGGCCATCGCATGCCTGTCTTGGTTTCAGTATTCTGGGTCTTCAAGCTACCTAACAAACTTACATTGCTTCCGGGACAATAGGTAGCATTATTGGGATCAAACAACCAATACGAGCCGCATCCGTATTTGTCATCGGTGACGAATACAAAAGGAGTAGGCGGAAGGTTGTGACTGTGCAAATTTAGAACGTCTTGGGCCGAAGGAGAAGATAATAGAAAGGAAAGATTGGATAACGTTCCGTCGGGCTCGATAACAGGATTTTTGTACATCGTATACTGTAAAGTACCGTTTGACGTCCAAACAAGGAAGGTTAGATATGAGTAAAAACGTAACCTAGCAACGCGGTGCATGTCAAACAAAGACATGCTGTAGTTTACGGCTATTTGGCCGGTTCTCAAGTTAAATACTCTTCTTATCAAGTACGTGTCCGGACCAGTACACGTGCCGAAAATGGGTACCGACTCCGATCCATCGCCGTCCGGCCAAAAAGTACAATCGTAAAAACCTGCCACGGGACAAAGTCAGGGACACGCCTCCACTGTGATAACAACTGTTTTTCTTAACTGAGATCTTACCTCCAGCAGTGTAACGTGTTAGACAGTGCTTGCAATGTTGGACACAGCTAACGCAAGACGGCCAAGTACCGAGACAACCCGGTCGCAGAATCTCACAATTCATTGGGCTCGATGGTTCGACACATGCTCTTGTACTTCCGGCTGTCAGCTTGTCCCATACAGAACATCCTGCTGCTGGTACCACCGTTCGCGTAGTTTTATTCGAACACAGATTGTCTGCCAGCATTTCGCAAACGTAAGCTCTTGCCTCCTCAAAGAAGTTAAAAGCTTGGCAAGTATAGTTTGAGACACACTGTCGACTACATTCCATTCGGGCCCAAACCAATGGCATATCTGCGTAGAATGAAATTCTTGTATTAAATTGTACTGCTCGGTACAAGAATGAAAGACAAGAAATTACCTTTCGAATAGTACCGAGGGACGAAAACGTGTTCCTCTTTTGTAATTAGTTTGAAATTCAAGTAAAGTTGATTGGTAGCGAACTGAACCCAGGATATACTTGCTTTGCAGGCTACCCCAAAAATTAGAAGCAGGCCAATCAAAAATATCCTCGTACGAGAGTCCATAGTTCCCGAGCCACACCAGAGGATAAGGTTCAAGAAGACAAACTATCGTTTCAACTCTAAAGTTTGTTGCCTTCACGAGTGCTATACTAAAGGTCGTTGTTCCATGAGTTCCACTAGTTTTGCCCATTGTTTGCTTTATTTTGAAACCGTCACGCATGAAACAATAGACGCCCAAAGCCTAAAACAATAGGAGTTTCGATTTGCCTGCAGTCGAAACGCTTTACAATCCTCTTGTTTCGTTACTGGTCAGCAAAAAGTTCCCTGACTTATTTCTAATTATATTGTATTTTCATGAGTGCTGGCATGTTAAGAGGGAGACCTCATTCACAAACGTTCGGAAGACGCTAAAGAAAGACACCGCTCGCACAACCGCCGGGCCGTTAGGTACAGTACAGGAAGGTTTGTGTAGATTGTTTTCTTTTGACGAGTAGGGGAGAACGGGGCACGTTCGGACATGGGGCACCTCCGTCCTATCAAGTTATCCAGCGACACACAGTAATAATGTTCTTTATAAAAGTCGTATAGGAACCTATTATTTAGATGGTTCTAGTGGAAAAACAAGAGTTAGTTCTATTTCAGCGTTTGGAAGTCATGCACGTTTATGTGAAAATCACACGCGTAACTAAATAGTCCGCACTTCACGTCAGTTCTTGTTTTTTATGTTCACGGTGTGAGTTTTTTTCCCCCAAGTGGACTTTTCAGCCAGCTGCAGAATAGGTTATAAGTTGACAGAGTTAGAATTTTTAAAAATGCATTCTGCATTTTTGATTTTCTTAGTTCAAATGGTGTCTGGGACACCTTTGGACACTGTTTAAGGAGCACCTTCGGATAGATAGTTAACGGACCCGTTTCACAGAAATTAAACAATTGTGACTTGCACCTTTGCTGGGTGGACATTTGAAGTCTTATTTCATTGTCTGTACTCTTTTCCGGTATCATTGATGGGTAGCAATCATCAATGAAAAATCATTTGCCTTACCTTATGAAAAGGGGCCGTCCACAAATGGCGCCACCCGGGGGGAGGATGGGTGGGTTCAGTAAAAGATTGCGCGTGATGACGAGAGGCTGGGAGTGGGTTGGCAAGTGACCCCATCCTGTAACTTTAAACTTAACTGGTGATTCTGTGCAACCAATATTACGTAAGTGCCAAGCGTGAATGTATTCTTGTGTTTTCACAGTTTTGTGAAAGTTTACTTGCTATTTCTAACTCCTAAGTAGACAGAGTTTGTAGAGTTTGCCAAATTCTTGAAACGATTCTCAATATGTCAGTAAAAAAAGCCCATTCTTTGTTTTTTTCCCCCTTTTTTAATTTGCGAGAGCGGTCAATCAGGTGATGGCGCCATTTTGGAGGGTGGGGTTACGCAAAGTGACGCTAGGTGACCGAGGGGGTGAATGGGTAAAAAATTCGCGATTTTGGGTGGCGCCATTTGTGACTATCCCTAACATGCAAAAAACAGCGAAGGACTTGCTTAGAAACATGCCAATGTACAAAACAAAGGAAAATGTCAAATTCCCAAACCAACTTTAATAGACAAATTTAAATGTGTAAAATGCATATTAAGTAAGAGCAGAGAGAAGGCAAACGGAAGATATTTCAAGTTTCAAATGCAAATATAACGATGAAGGAAAAACTGGTTATGCGAAATGTTTGCGAATTCTATGACAACCTATAGGCTATATTAAAGAAGTATGTGTTCAAGAGGGCAATAGTGTGGAACTGTGGCGAAACAGAGGTCACTACCATTTTAGAAAACCCAAAGAGTCATTGTTTGAAGCGAAGTGTGGGAAGGGAACGAACCAGGTTGATTATATTTCCACAGCGGAAAAAAAAGAAAAACTGGTCACCCTCCCCTGTTTTATAGATTTGCAAGAGGAACGGTTCAACAGTTCTTATCTTTTTACGTTTGCATTCTAAAAAAAATATTTCCTTGTCATTTGCCACCCAAAAGTAGCTGTGTCCGAAGCTGCCCTACGCCTGTCCGAAGGTACCCCGTGAATAGGGGTCCTTCCGACAAAATGTGAGCTTGTCAAAAATTAGCATAGCTCCGGCCCTGAAACTCGAAACAAAAACTACAAAATGGAAAACTAGGGCGGATGACAAGGCTTCCTAAAACATGCAAAAGTTTCACGTTTTATTACGTAACTGAGGACAACGGATAGCAAAAAGTAAAAACTCTCCTAACGTACAGTACTCGTCATAAAAAACGACCCAAACAAACCATTCTATTGCTAACGGCACAAGCCACTGTGAGGAAGCCTTGTTGCGGGTCAAAAACGTTCGAAAGACGGAAAAGAGGGACACCGCTCGCGCAACTTATGACGAGTACTGTACCCCACTGTCCCTTTAGGCACCGATATTTCTTCCGCAACGCGCTTGAGTATCTGGGGCATGAGACAGCAGTGTTACGTATCTATGATCGTCTTATTCGATAAATAATTACTGTAGTTAGCCTATACCAATTAAGTTGGCTGAGTTTGAGTTATTCCCACCTATACTAATCGCCAGAAAGAGTAGAATGACGTAAACTTAAGATTCCTTCCTGGAACGCAGCATTACTTGACATCTAGCGGCAGCTATGAGAACATAGCTTCATCGAAGTACGCCGCCTTGTGAGTAGTAGGCAAATAGATGAGAACACCCGTGACGTACGACATCCAGTTTGTATTATTCGTCCGCCAATATGTCACATTTTGAATACTGCAAGCCTAGTTTCGTGCTGTTAATCTTATCGTTATGCGCCCACATTGCTTTCTCATCCCGTCTGGAAACTGTGACAAATGAAGAACTTACTCGACTAGTGCAAAACGAAAAACATGTCATAGTCCTTTTCTGTAAATAAAAACTTTTATCTGTAGAAACTAAACTGTCCCAAAGACAAGAATTGCTACTCACTGTATTTATTTTATAGCCACTCCCAACTGCCCGCCATGTGAAGCCTTGGAGCGCGAATTAGCCGCCATTAGAGAAGACCTAGTCGATGCTTTAAACGCATGGGTAGTCAAAGTCGACAATAATCCTGCAGTCCAACAATACACTCCAGTGACAGACACGTCTTTCGAACCCAAGCTCGTCTTCTTCAGAAAAGGCGTGCCCATGCTATACGAAGGTACCGCCCATTCACTTGCCTGTTTTCTTTCCCAATAAATTTATCTACATACGTTCGAATTAATACAAGTCGATAACTTATAATTATACAAAAATTCAGGTCCAGCGAACGAGGAAATTCTGCTCGAAACTTTACTCCAGAACCAAGCACCTGTTGCTCAAGAATTAACAGATGAAACCTTCGAACATTTAACCCAAGCTGCCACTGGCGCAACTACCGGAGATTGGTTTGTGCTCTTGTAAGTAGCTCCGTTCGACTCGGTTTTCTTTAAAGCCTATTCACACCCGCAACGTACGAAAAGATCACCTTAAGCAACCACGTTAACTTACTTAAATGTTCATATCACAGCTATCGTTCAGACAACGAACCTTCTCAGCGTTTGTTAGCTCGATGGGAAACGTTAGGAGCGTCTTTGAAGAACCGCGTGAACGTAGCGAAAGTCAACGTCCAAGGCCCGGGTGTTTCGACCGCCAGTCGATTGGGCGTCCAAGAAGTTCCGGCCTTCGTCTTGTAAACATTAATGCTTAAAAAAAACGTGACTTAACACTAAAATAACTTCTCTGCCTAGTCTCCGGCAAGGGAAAATGTACCACTACAACCTCCCCAAGCACGATCTCTCCATGTTTGTCGACTTCGCCAGTGGCTGGTATCGCAACGTGCCTGCGAAATCCATTCCAGTTCCTCCGTCCCCTTTGTAAGTCGTATTCTTTTCTCGTCAACACTAGAAGCCCCCGTTATCTGGTCTCAAAGGACCCAGACCTTATCCCTGATAAACGAAAAGCCGGTAAAGCAAAAAAAAAAAAAAAAAAAGCAAAAATACGAATTGCAGGTTGTAAATCTTGAAAGAAACATTAACCTCGGTGGATATTAACCTTCTTTTGCCGCTAACCCTTCCACTAAAACCCATGCATGTTTTAAAGGCAGGTGAGTGTGATTACGGTTTGTATAGTACATGTACTCGTAAAAAGTAGGGCCCAACAGCCCCGGCAGTTGCGCGAGTGGTGTCCACTTTAACGCCTTCGAACGTTTGTGACCCGCAAGTCTTCTTCCCAGTGGCGTAGGACACGAGCACAGGGTGGTTTGTTTTCGAAAAAACAAACGACCCAAACAAACCGTCCTATACTTAACGGCCCGGCAGATGTGCGAGCGATGTCTCACTTTAGCGTCTTCCGAACTATTGTGACCCGCAACAAGGCTTCCTCTCAGTGGCATGGGACGTTAGCACTAGGACGGTTCATTTGGGTCGTGTTTTTTTGCGAGTACTGTACAATACACACAAAAAAAAAACACAGCCCAAATCCCTATGCTACCGTCACGGCAGTTGCACGAGCGATGTCCCATTACAGCTTCTTTCGAACGTTGTGACAGCAGCACGGCAAACCCAGGGACGTCCCATTAGCATAGGGCGGTTTGTTGGGCCAGCGTTAATTTACGAGGACTGTTTATTTTACCTAAGCTACCGTACCATTATCTAAAATTACTTGTATTAATTAAAGAGCGGGTCTAGAACGTTTAAATTATTCTAAAGCGTTCTTATAGCGCTTAGCCGATCACCTGAGCGCTTAGTCGAACCCCCCCCCCCAATACGCCCCTGACCTGGCTAACAATGAAAGTCCCCATTGCGAAATCTTTGCTTTGGTTTACGAAACGTTGGAAAGAGCATGGAGCGGGACACCGTTCGCGCAACTGCCGTGGAATTAGCACATCGACTTGTCTTAAGAAACTAAACGAGAACACGGTACCATTGCAAACTATACGACACACTTGCGTGAGCGTCGTACGCTATCATCTCGCGAATGTTCGTTCCCCGACACTGTGTTCCGGATCTTTACATTGGTCGGATCTTCGATCAGTATCGATCATTCGTCAACTTCAGCCGTTCCGATCAATTTCTGCCAAATTTTTCTTTCAAAAATAGATCCGGATTAGGAATATCCCAATGCGATCATTTTGTTAGTTATCAAAATTTCGACAAACACTAAGAAGCGTAAAAATAAAATGAGCTGAAAAGTTTTAAGTTATGCCCACTAGGTGGCCTGATTTTGATCGGCAAAAGTAAATCCGATCCCTTCCATTTAAAGGCACTACGCCGATTCGGTCAACTAATTTTTTTTGAAGATCCAAAATACTGACTCCACGACATGGCTTTCACGATTGGAACTGTCATTATTGCCCAGAGTCGAATCTATTTTTTCCGCGGATAAATTTTTCTGATCGAATCGAGAAGCGTTGGCAAAGGATCGATACTAATCGAGGATCCGCCATAGAACACGGCTCGCCATGGAAAAAATCTGATTTTTGCCAGTGCCGTATATGGCTTTTGGATTGGGTCGTTTCTTTTGACCAATCTAAGACCCGATAGGAGGGCTTCTGCTGTTCTAATCCACACTTTACACTCGTTCGGTAACTTTCTAATGCGATTCGTCTTTTCAGTGACGAGCTAATCGACCGCATCGTGTTCTTCATCAGAGAGAACTTGCTATGGGTTCAAATCGGTTCGGGCGTTTCCGCTCTCCTCCTTGCCGTGGCTCTCTTCTTCACCTGCCGGCTTCAGAAATCGTCCAAGTCGAAATCTCCGAAAGACAAAGACCGCAGCAAGATTAAGAAAAAGGCTTAAAAAACGGATCTGAACGTTGTTTTGTTGGGTTAAGGGCTGTTCAGGTAAAAATAATAAAAATTCTGACTTTGCGTTGATCTCACTTTTCTTCATGTTTTAATGTGAAGCTATGATACACAGGACAAAGTGGCTCTGTTAGAGCCCACAAAGTATCTTATCTTTGGAAAGGGGGGAAAATAGGAAAAGTGGGCGGGGTTAAGACGACAATTTTTTCACTTCTTTCTGTGGGTAAAGAGCAAAGGATTGGGTAATAAAATCAACCCAACAGAGAGAAAACAAATCTAACATGAAACCACGACGTATTGCCCAGCTATACAAGCCATGTACACGGTAATTTCTGGTTTTACACCCCCCAAAAGCACTAAAAAAGACAAATCGATGCCCCAATCGCTTTCTGCTTAAGAATTATTACGCATCAAGACCAATCAAAGGAAATTCAACCAAGCTGAATCAACAATCTGATAGAGGCACTCGTGTCTTTTAAAAACCATTGTGATGCTTTCCCCTCACTTCGGCGTATTACTTTTTTTGAAAACCAACGGAAAAACTATTCCCAGTGGCACTGTGAAGGTGGAATGTCTTTAGGGCCCAAAAAAGCGAGCAAAAGTCTCATTACAAATGTCTTTTTTAAGAAAAAAAAAACGTCCAAAGTGCTTAGGCGCATGACGAAATAAATTGTTTGCCTATTCTTAACAAATTCGGTGGATTTTGTCCATTCTTCATAGTTTTTCTGGCTTAACCAACCCACAAAAGATAAAGAAACAAAGAAAAAGATAACAATGTAACGACCAAAAGAAAAAGAAAGAAAGAGAAAAACAAAAAGAAGTTTCAGCTTACAGACTTTTTAAAGCCTAAACTTTTCTTCAAACCCAGGGAAGAGTACAGAAAATTCATTCACAAACGTTCTTTTTTCGCTCTTGGAGTGTTAACCCTGGTGAATTTACTCGAATACTTTGTGAACAACTCAAAAAGGATGGAAAATAATTAAGATTTGCAACAATTAGACTTGGCCGCAGTAGAATTCTCCGTCGGTTCGAAATGCACAGGCTTAATTTTTTTGCCCGAAGGCGAATCTTCATCGGGACTGTCTTGGATTTGCTTTTGAGACACGATGCGATAGATTTCTGTGTCAAAAAATAAATAAACGATGAGTAATTACAAATCAGTTAGATTGCCAAATTGCTCCCACTTTACTTTAAATTAGAAATTACTTATAATGAATTACCACAGAAAACGAATCTTGTCATCAAAATTCTTATAAATATTATTATATCACAGATACTAAAATAGTTAGTCCTGAATATTTTCTCTTAATAAACATGTTTTCGGAAACTGTCCTCTATAACTGACATTTATTCTGCTCAATTAAACTTAATAGTTTATGAAAGTTTAAGGAATTTCAGCTAATGTAATTGTTTATCCAATTAAACTAAGCAATTAAGGAAAGTTAACATTAATAATAATTCAGATAATTGGTTTGAAGTAAGATGCCCAAGTTACCTGTTAAGATATTATGGAACGCGGTTTCTACGTTGGTCGAATCCAAAGCCGACGTTTCGATGAAAGACAGATTATTGCGTTCAGCAAAGGCTTTAGCTTCATCAGTGGGAACGGACCGCAGATGCCGTAAATCGGATTTGTTGCCCACCAACATAATGACGATATTCTGGTCAGCGTGGTCTCGCAATTCTTTCAGCCATCGTTCCACGTTCTCGTACGTCAAATGTTTGGCGATATCGTATACCAATAAAGCACCGACAGCACCACGGTAATACCTTTACGACAAAATGATAATTTCCAATGATATAAACGATCGAAAGGTTGGTCTTACGCTGAAGTGATAGCTCGGTAACGCTCTTGTCCAGCGGTATCCCAGATCTGTGCCTTGATTGTCTTATTATCCACCTAAATAACAATGCCATAATTATAAAGCAGTAATCATAAACCAGTTTACTAAGAATGACAATGAATTTTTTCCTTACTTGTATGCTCCTGGTAGCAAATTCGACACCGATGGTAGACTTCGATTCCAAGTTAAACTCGTTTCTTGTGAATCTAGACAGCAGGTTACTCTTGCCCACACCAGAATCTCCGATCAACACCACTACAAAAGAATTCATTAAAGAACGCAACGAATGATTCTACAATGTAAAACACTTGGAAATTTCGAGAAAGAAGGTCGTGCTAAGGTGTACGCAAAACTGTGAGCCTATCAAGGCGTTATCAGCATTAGTCATTCAACACAAACAAGAACACAACAAAGCCTTCTTTTTACACAAAAACGCTAAATTCTTTGAAATTTGTTACGAACCTAACGCTAAAGACTAACCAAAGCTTTAACTGACACTTACCTTTAAATAAATAGTCATATTCATCATCCCGGTTACCCATTGTTTGTGTTGTTTTTGGCTAAGCTTCCACCAAGGTTTCTCTAATTCCACTAAATTTCCTGTTGCACCTGTTTCTTTTCACTCAATAAATAATACCGCACAAGAATCTTGGAACAACGCTCTTTCGGAATTCGCTAATTCCCCGCACTTTAAATAATGGATGATTTAGATACAAGGCGATAAGTTTTGTTTTGGCCCGAGCTCTTAAGCCCTGGGAACCATTCAAGATGTCTACGCGACTGGAAGGGCGTTGCCAAACTGAGCCGACGGCAACAAGGAAACTGACGTAACTCTACACTGAGGTTTCCGCCCCCTTAAGTTCCAATATCCCTTCCCCCGGCTCGGGAAAATACCTCTGAAAAATTCCTTTATAATAAACGAATTAAAAGAAATCAAAGCCATTTTTTGATTTTTCCTACTCGCGTTTGTCTATTACACATGCTCTGTACATTCTTCCTTCACTTATTCGGTTGTTTTCGTATGGGTAATGATTTTTTTGTTATTTTTTCGACAGAAAAACTGGTACCTCTCCCTTAATCCCATACAGGCCATAGGTAATACATTACACAAAGGTTTCTCTCACAGCCCTGAAAAGTGGAACCTCTGCTTTTTGCTAGTGACAAATTACCTAAAACGCGTAGGGAAAAAGTTGGAACTGTGCACTATGAAATTTGGATTGCCATTGTGTTATAGCTCAACCCAAAATCTCCCTCCTCTCATGTTTTGTCTGCACAAAATTGGGGTGTTTAGAAAGCGAACAAAAGGAGGAAAGCCATCATAAGACAGAAAAGACCCATGGCTTCGGACAAGGCGAATCCCAAAATGGCGTAGGAGAAAAGCTGTTGTTTCAAAGAGGGATTGCGGGCGTAGCCAATGATCAGGGATCCGAAAACGCTACCGATACCAGCTCCAGATCCGGCAACTCCAACAGTGGCAGCTCCAGCACCAATAAACTTGGCAGCAGAGTCAATGTCTCGTTGAATAGCGGAGGTTTGCAAGCTGCGAGCAGGGACAATCTGTAGGATAAGAAATACGTTAATTTTATAACTCAAGGATCTAACGACTTTGGTTGCAATTTACCTGGGTGGAGGGGACAGATTCCACAGCTTGTTTGTTCATTAAGGTGCTGCTGACGGGCCTCAGGTAGGCAGAGGAACGGGGGGCCAACTGTAAAGCCAAACATGACCAGTTTTAGATTACTTAATGCCGCTTCCAAACTTAGCAGAACTTTCAACTAAATGATTCTTTTGTACTTGGTATGATTAAGAAATAATATTTGAAATTTGATGAGGAAGTTCAACTTACGGAAGCCCTGGCAACGGGAGCAACGAGACGAGCGCAAGCGTACATGTTGGAGTTTTTTTGTTAGGTTGTTGGGAAACCCGTAAAAATGACCTACACAATTAAATACATCCGATTTATTATCCACTTAAGTAGGCTTAAGACCGGAAACAACTGATTTGGGCTAGGAAATCTAAGTGCCTATTTTGGGCTTAAAAGTACACAAAAACTTAACAAAACTATCACAAAACTAGGTAGATGTGGTTTAGAATACAACGGAATAACTTTTTAGCAAGTTATTTTGAATCGATGGCCACTATAAGGTAAGATTTTTCACAAAAACGAGAGAGACATCTTCACTTACCGGTTGCGGCTGTAGAAGGAAGAGAAGTACGAAGAGATGGCTACCAACGGCGCTGCGAAAGCGGAATAAAGGAAGCACTATTTCTGGGGACCAATAGGAGCGCAGCCGCTTGGATTGTAGCCAGGTTTTCGGTTCACGTGATCAGTAGCGCTATATATATACCTTGCGGCTTCTAAACTTAATTAATATTTGTAAAAAAAAACCTGTAAAGAGGCTAAGTATTTCCATAGCGGTAAAATATTGTATTGCAAGATTCTCCCATAATTAACAAATTGAGCCCACAGCCGACAATCAATCTCTTATTTTATATAAAACGGATTACGTAAATTCTGCTGCACTACACTCTTATTCATTGAGTGTTTTCTTTTAAGGCACAATTCGTAGCAGTTTTAACAATCCAATAAAGGATGCTAAGAATCCTAGTGTACCCACTTGCCAAGGTCTTAATTTACCAGCCCAGAGTATACCCGCGGGCAATAAATTGATCGCTTGTCCCAAGTCGAACAACAATTGCATAATGGTCAAAACTTCTTGTATGACGACTCGATTTAGCCCGGATAATTGATCGAAGTTACGGTTTTTCACGAAATATGTCCTTTGCTGCAAACATAACGCTAACGTCCGCACCGCTCTACAGAAAATTAAACAATTAATCTATGAATTGTCGACAAAAAATTTATACGAATTGTTTAATTCAAATGAACTGCACTGAATTGGCTGAATTAATAAGACTATACGTAAAAAGGCGTAACCACTTGTAAATATGTCTCTCGGCTTTGTTTTGTATCAATTGTAAAGATTAATATAGCCTGCAAGGATTAATCTTCACACCAATAGGGTTAAATTGCTACAAGGAGGTGACTGATAAAAGAAACATCGTCAATAAAATTACCTAACTAAACCCAAGTAAAGCGAAGTGACCCAACAACAGGCCACTGTTTTCCAAAACGGTCGCGTTTCCCTTATCCGAATGATTTGGCGATCAGCGGCCCACGCTAGATGCTCCAACGGATAATAAAGGTGTGAAATCAAATTGGATATCAAGGTAGAATACCGAATCCATTTATCCTTTTCTTGCTGACCCAAGCCGTATTTTAACGTGCGATTCAAAGCAGGCAAATCGTCCACGAGTCTTAAAATCGTCCGACATCCGCTAATCTGGCTACTAAGCGTAGCCAGACGCTGGGAAAACTTGGGACGTCCTTGACCAGAAGCCTAAAAGAGTAATATAGTTGAAAACTGTAAACGGTATGTCCTCGTAAACCGATGTATTGAAGGTTGTATAGTTACTTGGAATGGAATGTCCGATAAGGTAAGGAATACGTAACCGGCCGTACGCAAAACGCGATCTCTTCCCATATGAGTCTCCAGAAGTTGGCACCATCTTTCCAAGGGAGAACTCATGATAACACTTGTTTGCTTCTTTAGAATGTATCGAAAGAATTCAACAACGCATTATGCATCAGCACGCTTCTTCTTGGTGAGACTGGAACAGAACACACGACGATTCGAATTAGAACCAAGTGCATTCTTAATACAAATTCTGTGTTCAGAGAAATTAGGTGAATTTAAGCAAAATTTACAACGTACTTTCGTTCATACCGGAGCTGGGTAAATTCAAATAATCGAATTTGACATAAATCCAATTAACCGAATTTATGTCAAATTCGATTAATTCGAAAAAAATCAATTCATTTTCATCGTATGTCTACTGCTATTTTTTAAACATAAATTGTCTTCCCAAAAGAAATGATTGAACTAGTAGGAATTAACCTTAAAATAATCGAATTTAAAAAATTTACTCCAAATTCTGTTTTAATCTTGACGCTGCACAATACTCAGAAAGGTCCCCATCAAACCGCCCTATGCTAACGTCTCACATCAGTAGGACGGCCTTGCTGCATCACGGTGATGGAACGTTTGAATTAGGAAAGAGTAGGACACCACTCACGCAACTGCCGTGACGGTAGCATAGCGACTTCGGTTGTGTCCGCTTTATGGACGAGTATTGTACAACTTCATAAAAGAGGAATCAGAGTGCGCAATCAACACTAACAAGCGTTGCCCCTGTTCACTCTTTTCTCGGACTCACAATGCAATTTTCAAGTCACTTGCAGGGCCCTCTTAACCATATGGGCCGACTGGGCCCGGCCCGGGAGCCCCCGGGTCTAGGGGGCCCCATCGGGACAGTTAAATTTTGATACCCGTCGATAAAAAATAGTTCATAATAAAGTAAAACCTAACTAGACAAAATGTAATATAATTTGATACGGTTAGTGTATATTCTTAACATGGTTCGGATAATACGAGTAACAAATGTTAGGTGTAATGTATGCCATTAACCTCAACCCGACCTTAACCTGACCTAACCTTAACCTGACCTAACCTTAACCTGACCTAACCTTAAACCTGACCTAACCCAGCTCGACTACCCGACCCCACTCTGACATGAACTATACTAACCTCAAATCCTTCTACTTACCATACTGAGCTCCCCTTATGTATAAATACTCTCCCTGTACAGACCTTAGTCAGTCTGGCTTGTATGATCAATACAACAGCTCAAATATTACATTAAGGACCGTTGCAATTTAGTAACGCTGTTGTGCAAAAGGCAGAGACACCCGCAATGTGCGACATGCAATCTGCGCGCAACCAGCGATTATACTGTGGAGGGTGAGCGCCGCTCTAGGGCAAGTGATAGAAGCAACCACATTATTTTGAACACGAAGACGTTGTATGGAGTCCAACACTTTCTTCGAGCAAGAATAAAAATTTAGATAGGTCGTCTAATCGAGAATGAAGCGCGTTTTTTTTAGTGGAGCTCAGAAGAGGAAGAAAGCTGCCGAAGTGAAAGAAAAAGCTAGTAAGCTTCCAAAATTAACATCATGGCTCAATTCGACAGGGACAGGTAGTGTATTTATAATAAAAGCGACCAAAGTAAATGGCTGTGCTCTAAGTACACAGCGCTTGGGAAACAATAGAAAATTCAATGAAAGACTTTACATTTATACCAGTTTTAATGTAATATTTATTCTTAGACCTTTCTTATGTAATATTTCTGTCACTATATTTAGTTCACCTGTTGTTTCTCTTGTAGATTTACGTACGAATAGGCTATAGGTTTTTCGGACTATTTAAAATTTTCTCACTTTGATGTATCCTATCGAAGTATTTTGGGTATACGGGTACCACCGTTTACCAATCACACGGTTGTACGCGAGGGGATCGCACAGGAACACCGCTTTACAGAAGTGCCGTGTGTTTAGAGTATTGTCGTTAACTTCGGTATTTCTGCGATCACTCATCTGCAGCAACAACTGCTCTTCCTTAGATTTGCCGTCAGCCTCTACCCCCTCACCTAATCAGTTCAAGCAGAAGAAAAGGAGGGGTCGTTCAGTATCCCCGCAACTGAAGTCGCTGAGAAAGAAGTTCAAGAATCTGAAGCAATTGCGTCACCTGTAGAGTCTGCGACTCAAAACACGGATCCGGGACTGTGGGGTGTTTCTAACTCTGATCTCGTAGATTATTGGATTCGTTGTGGGCCATCATCATGCCGGAATGACAATAGCATTTTTTCTAGCTCTCAAAGAGTGTATGAACAAGTTAGTGGGGATAACTCCAAGATAAGGCGTTGCTCGAAGAGCATGTTCAAACGTCAGCTTCGGAATGGAGAGTATTTTAAACGCGAATGGCTAATCTACTCGCCGAGTCAAGGTCGTTTGTAGAGGAGGGATGGGTTACACGTAGGACAAACCGTACAAAAATCATTACAAATGAAATACGGCAGTTTTGGGTCTGAAAAAATCGTACACTTAGTGAATACGACGAAGCTCACACGAGGAAATTTTCGTCGAAAAATATTAAACCGTTTTTTAAAAAATAAATAAAAACAAAATTTTGGGCAATTTTAGTAAGAAATGGGTCCTGTTTATTTTGTTGTACCACTCATAATATGTATCTAAAAATAAAGTAACAATTACTTTTATGTAGCTGATAAGTTAGAGAATAAGCCCTCCAAAGCTTTGCTTTAAAACCGCTGTCCTGATTTTGTACGAGATTTTTCACTTCAAAGTGATGATTTGTTACGCTTTGGACAGACCCATTTTTACTACAGAAAAACATGTTGTTGACAACGCTGCGAACACGCATGCAGCTCACAGCTGACAGCTCAAGTTACAGCCGCGCTCCTAAAACGTTGCCTTTTTGTTGTTGTCAATAATCATTTTGACAAAATCGTGCGTTTCCTTGCACTAATTGGAGCTAGGAACACTCCTATATCGAAAGGGAATTTAAGTGTAAGATTTCATTTAGATATTTTACGTCTATTATGTATTTTTTGACAAAAGGCAATCGACTAATTTTCTTATGGCAAAGCGCACGGACAAATCGCACTACACCCAAGTCCAGTTTGTATCACCGGTATCTCGTTTTGGACAGTCGGAGGAACCTCCAGTTTTCATGGGTGTTTGGTCTTATATTTAGTGTTCTTCAAGCGTACAATAACTCATTTGATAGCCAGGACACCAGGCCATCTGACGAGTATAGTTTTAGGCTACAGTTTTGTCTCCACTTGAGGTGAAAAATAAACTACAGAAAAGTGTCCACATTGTTCCATCCCTCCTCTACTGTTTTGTTTGTCGTCTTCTATCCAAATCAGAATCTGCTTTTGCTAAAGCCGGATTCAATTATTGGATGCATAACAATCTTATTGCTGAACACGAAAATGGAGAAGCGCATCGTAAATACATGACGGCATATCTTATTAGCCATAAAGAAATTGGATGCTTGGATAATCTACTAGTCGAAAACTATCGCTCAGAGCTGGAGTATTGGCGAAAGGTCTTAACGCGCGTGGTTGCCGTGATTCGGTTTCTCGCCTCCAGAGGTTTGCCATTCCGTGGAGAAAATCAAATACTTGGGACAACAAAAATTGAAATTATTTAGGTGTTTTAGAACTGTTACGTGAGTTTGACCCATTCTTAAAAGAGCATCTCGAACAGCATGGGAAGTGTGGAAAGGGAAACCCATCTTATTTATGTAACAGAGTTATATTCTCGGGGGTTAAGGCCAGTTAAATTGGACCTGTCAAGCAGCCTGGAATATGTCACAGGCCCCTTAAGTAATACAACGTAACCCTTGACCGGTTAACTTACAACCATTGTCCAGGTGTATGTTCCAACTAACTCGTCTGACTAGGCAACTGTAAAGTCAGTCGTAGTTAAACCATCACCTCGAATACACAAGTTTACAGTGGCGCAGTCGGTATAAGTTCTAACCTAGTGAATATGGCTACTTGTGAAATACTCCGTCTACTAATCAAAAGGTATTTATTATGCCTGACGCCTATTTTGGCGAGGAAAAGGAAGATTGGTTCGCATGGAGGAGGCATTTCGAGCGCTGTGTAAGGTTTAACGGGTACGACCGGGAAGACACGAAGGCAAAACAGGCGGATCTTCTAAGTGTACGCCTGAAAGGTAGGGCTGAACAAACCTACAATGTCTTAGACGATTCAGTGAAATATGATTGCAAGCTAGCACTCGAAGCACTGGAAAAAGTTTTTGGCTACACAAGCGCAGCCATATGGCAACAAAAATTTGAAACAATGACCCGAAAAAAGGGCATGAGCATCGCCGAATACGTTGCACAGTTGAAGACTGTGCATGTAAAAGCATACCCGACGATGAGCATAGAGACAAGAGAGGAAATCATCTTGCGAAAAGTGTTAAATTATCTTGACCGGCAAGGACGCCACATGATGAAGATGGCAAAGCTGAAAAAGCTCGAAGACGCAATCGAAGAAATAACGCTTTACGAGTCCATCCTCGAGGAAGAAAATGTTATTGTAGCGAGTGTTAGCGTCAACTTGGGGCAACATGCCCCCATGCCAGCTGTGGCCGCCGTCTCGACAGCACCTGATCTGGGCCAAAGAATGGACAAAATGAAAAAGACCATCGAGCGAATTCTAACGAATTTAGAAGAAAGAGCAAGGAAGCCAAAACGCTGTTATAATTGTGGTAAGACTGGACATCTGAAATACGCCTGTACGAACGCACCTCGTACAAATAATGTGGGAGATGGCGGGTTAGACGTTTGTACAACAGTTGTTGGCATGGCGACCAAAATCATTGGGTATCTCGGGTCTACGTGGGTGGGTATTTTGATAGATTTGGGAGAGGCGGTTACTTTAGTTAAGCGGAGCCTGATTCAAAAGCTAAGCCCGACACCTAAGATTTACCTAGTACATATTAATGCGCGTACGGCAAATAATCAAGCACTGAGGATCAGTGGGACAGCGCGGGTTCCTATACAACTGGGTGGAGAGACAATGTGGTACAACGTCTACGTGTCATCAGAGCTATCGCAGGATATGCTTATTGGTCGAGATTTTCTACGGGATCAAGAAATGATCCTGTATTATCAAAAGATGGTGCTAAGGTGGAACAAGCAAGAAATTAGCCTGACAGAAAAATAAGGCCCTGAGAAGTTGGGAAAGTTGCTGCCGAATGTCACCCTGAGTCAGATTAAAGTGGCGGATGACAGTTTCAAAGCTTCTGCATGGAAGATTCACAACTCGGAGGAGCACAATGGGAAATCCGAGAATAACACATCAAGAAGTCAAATTCAGTTCGGAAATATCGTTTCATCGTTCAAGCATGGCCATTTGAAAGGAAACCTGTATCGGTCGTGGTCAGGACGATGAGTTGTCATGAAACAAGTATCTGATGATGCAGTTCGAATTAAGAACGTCATTACGGGCAAGAGGAAAGTAACGCTACAGAAAAATCTTAAAAAAGGGATTTTGGTTCCTAATGAACGCCGGTCAACACGTCAAGATTCAGCGAAAAGGGACGCGAGCAAATCTGAGCTGAGAAAAGAAGACAGCAGTCGATTAAGCAGCCGAAGATTGGTAGAGCGGAAAGAGCCTGAAGATAAGCGTTTAGTAGCAGGCCACACTGGCAAGAGTCTGGAAGGCCAGCTCCCAGTAATTCAAAGAAAAATGTAGATGACCCTGCCGAATCACCGCCAGTTGAACATGCCGGTTACACCAGCTCGAGCTTAGAAGAACGTCGTCCAGCTAGGAACAGAAATGGTAGTGCACGTTTGATGTATTTAGAGCCTAGAGGCTCAAGCGGTTAAATTGGTGACTGAAACTTTATAAAGGGGGCGAGTGTAACAGTTATATTCTCGGGGGTTAAGGCCAGTTATATTGGACCTGTCAAGCAGCCTGGAATATGTCACAGGCCCCTTAAGTAATAAAACGTAACCCTTGACCGGTTAACTTACAACCATTGTCCAGATGTATGTTCCAACTAACTCGTCTGACTAGGTAACTGTAAAGTCAGTTGTAGTTAAACCATCACCTCGAATACACAAGTTTACACTTATCAGCAAATATTTGCGAGGAGTTCATTGAGAATTATTGGAAAAGAAGTTTTTCAGGCCATTCTTGAAGAAATCAAAGAGGCGAAGTATTATTCCATTAGTGTTGACTCCACACCAGACATTTCTCATACTGATCAGTTGACCTTTACTGTGAAGTACAGTACTCTCCACATAAAAACGACACACACAAACTGCCGTACCCTAGCTCCACACAGATCACAGAGTATACAGAGGGAACAAGCAGCCCCTTCCTTATGGGACGTTTGTGCGTACTTTTTGAAAGTCCCATGGGACAGAAGGGCTGGTCAAACTGGTCTAGCCTCCGCCTTTCTCATAGCGGGAAATCTAAAAATGGGGTTCAAACGTGAGTCGATAGCAATTTAGTATATCAATTTACGAGCTATCCGTGCTGAACGAGCGGCAAAATACCCAGAACCACAGAGTATACTCTACGCACAGAACCATACTTCAACCGATCAGACCTATGGTCTTATGCTTTGAGACTGAGTGGTAGAAATATGCATCCAATTAATTAGTATAGGTTAAAAGAAATACATTTAATCGCAAAACGGCTGCTTTCCGTCAAAAGCATTTTTAATGATTAAACGAATATTTTAAGAAAATGAACATAAATACATTGTCGGTTTATTTGCAGAGAATCCCTGATCTCTAATATATCTTGCGGTAACTCAGTAAAAGTAAGTAGGACGCTATAATAGCTATAATAGCCCGTCAACAATAGCTAAAAAAATCTTTTCGACGAATAGAAGGATATTTTAGTCGCTTGTCGGTTCCTTGTCAGAAAAACCCTGACCGCTAGTACATCTCTTGGGATAATGCAGCGACACTAAAGTATAGGATATCGGAACCTTTAGGTCTTCTGTAATAGCTACAAATTAACGCTAAATAAATTGACCCTGAACTCTTCTTCATTACAATGTTTCCGGAATGGTTCTGGGTACCTTTACACCTGGTTACCTATACAAAGACAAGCCGTTTTGTGTCACATTATACCGATAGTGCTGCAACTGCTATTTACGTGACAACAGTAACAGTACAGATGTCGGAACCTAGCCAAATACAAACCACCAACAGGGATGCTGTTGAAAAAAATAACGAAGGTATTTCCGGTGTAAATATTTGTTTCAATATTTTAACTGTTACTTATGCATTTATTTTATTACAGACGATATGGAAAATGGCGACTACAATACCGAGGATTTTAAGGAGACAATAATTAAAACACTTACAGAAACGTTTGAAAAAGTGATGGAAGTTTTGTGCGAGAACGCATCGCACACGGCCGCCTCGAAGATAATGGAGGGCCTCGGACGCGGCATTATTCAGGGACTGAAGCCGACAAATATGTCTCAGAGGCGTGCAAGAGAAGCGTAATTTTAAATACCTTTATTTCAAAGTCATTTTGAAGAAACTATTGTGCTATTAGGTCACGTATGCCGTATGCTAGGCCGCCAAGGAAGGAGATACCTTAGACCGCCCGGAATTCGCTTTTATGATTGTGGTTGCTTAGTGGTTTTCTGTGACCTACTCGTTTTTTTATGTTTGGCTTCACCTGATTTGTACTTTCTCTTTCTTTGGAAGATTTTCTTGTCGTCAATACAACGTTAGTCCGTGTTTTAGATGGTGTTGAAATCAAAAATTTTCTCATTGATAACAAACCATTGGTCTAAGTCACATAGCCTCCCTCTTTTGTGGATTGTTTGTTTTGAGTTAGAAGAGCGAGTCCGAATTGTCGCTACTACTTTAACTTTGCTATAATATCAGTTGTCGTGCCATTTGTGTTCAGTATATAGCATAGCTGTTAAAAAAACGAAAATGCCGCCTATGTGCATCGTGAAGAACTGTGGAAATAAATACAATCAGGATCCTCAGGTAAGCGATATTACCTTTCACAGGCTACCTAAATCCAATAATACGTTCCGTGCTTGGCTGAGTGCTTTAAATTGGCAGGAAGACTGGGAACCAAAACCGAGTGATTCTCATCACAGAGTTTGCTCTAAACATTTCACAAACGACAGTTTTATTTGCGGAACAAAAACTCGCCGTCTTAAACGAGGTGTGGTTCCCAGCGTTTCTGAACAGTTTGAAGTTAACCCAAAAGATTTTATATCAACTGACAGAAAAATTCCAAAGAGTTCCATTGCTTGCCACTTTGAAACTTGCATGATTCCTGCAGTTCAATGTAATATAGAGGTAGTTAAGAGATAGTAAATTACGTAATTTAAGAGATAGTGTAAGGCAGCAGGTTTCGCAAGCAGAGCAAACTTGCGTTAGAGGAGGGATGGGACAGTGTGGACACTTTTCTGTAGTTTATTTTTCACTTCACGTGGAGACAAAATTGTAGCCTAAAACTACACTCGTTAGATGGCCTGGTGTCCTGGCTATCAAATGAAGTATTGTACGCTTGAAAAACACAAACAATAACACCAAACACCCATGAAAACTGGAGGCTTCTCCGACTGTCCAAAACAAGATACCGCGGATACAATTTGGACTTGGGTGTAGTGCGATTTGTCCGTGTGTATTGCCATAAGAAAACTAATCGGTAGCCTTTTTTAAAAATACGTAATAGACTTGAAATATCTAAACGAAAACTTAACAGTTATACTCCCTTTCGATATAGGAATCATCCTAGCTCAAGTCAGTGCAAGGAAACTCATGATTTCGTAAAAATGATTATTCACAACAAGAAAAGGCATTGCAAATGGCTGAGTCCAAATCGTACTAAATCATCCCTTTGGAGTTTAAAATCTCGTGCAAAAAAAGGACAGCGATTTTAGAACAAACCTTTGAAGGAGTTATTCTCCAACTTGTCAGCTACATAAAAGTAATTTTTATTTTACTTTTAGATACACATTATGAGTGCTACAACGAAATAATCAGGACCCGTTTCTTACAAAAAGTGCCAAAAATTTAGTTTTTTTATTTTCTCAAAAACGGTTCAATATTTTTCGACGAAAATTTCCTCATGAAAGCTTCGTCGTATTCACTAAGTGTAAATTTTTTTTCAGATCCAAACCTGTCGTAGTTCATTAGTAATGATTTTTGTACGGTTTGTCCCACGTGTAAACTGTCCCATCCCTCCTCTACTCCATCTAATGCTGGACGGTTGGATAATACACCGAAACGCTTAAAAAAGAAACCATTTTGTTCCCAAGTAAGAAAGAAGCTCCAATTTCTTGGATCCGGTCGATAAAAAAGTAAGTTATTTGAGAAGAGAACCGATACACTCACAAGAGTTCAGCAGAAAAGATTATTAGCGCGATTGCGCGTTTACGAGAATAATAATAAATAAAAACTGAAACAAATTCAGAAGCTTAGAATGAGAAACCAAAGAGCTGCCTCTAAATTGAACAGTTTAGAAAACATGGTAGAGCAATTGAGATCAGAAGGCTTATCGGAAACTGGAGCAGAAGCTGTTAACAGCTGTTTGTCAGGAACAT
>JAHZNP010001037.1:0-28440 GCA_020615345.1 Triops cancriformis
TTATGTTCTATTTCAGTCCATTTGAAAACTGATTCTTTTTTAGTGAGTTTGTTAAGAGGTCTTGCAACCGATGCAAAGTTCCTAATGAATCTCCGGTAATATCCGGCCAATCCTAGAAATGATCGATTTTCTTTTACATTACGGGGAATTGGATAATTTTGAATTACTTTTATTTTATCTGGGTCTGGTTGTACTCCTTACGAGGAGACAACGTGCCCTAGGTATTTAACGGAGGGTTTACAGAATTCACATTTTTTCGCTTTAAGTTTTAGACCTGCGTTTCTGAGTCTTTTAAAAATTTCTCGCAAATGGTCGAGGTGTTCTGAGAACGTTCTAGAGAAGACTATTAAATCGTCTAAATGAACTAGCACGTTTTCAAGTTTTACATTATCTGCAAGAATTTTATCCATCAAGCGTTGGAATGTGGCTGGTGCGTTTGATAATCCGAATGGAAGACAGTTAAATTCGTAATGTCCGAAGTGAGTTGTGAAAGCTGTTTTGTGTTTCTCTTCTTCACCTAATTCTACTTGCCAATAATCTGAAGCCAGATCTATGACGGAAAAGAATTTAGCGTTACCTAATCTGTCGAGAGTATCATCGATGCGATGTAGTGGATATACATCTCTTCTCGTAATGGAGTTTAATTTTCTAAAATCTACGCAAAATCTTTGCGTATCATCTTTCTTTTTAACTAATACTACTGGGGCCCCCCAGGGGGAAGATGACGGACGTATAATGTCTCTTTTAAGCATGTCGTTCAAGTGACTTCTGATTACGCTGCGTTGCGATTCTGGTATCCTGTACGGTCGTTGAAAATGCGGTGTTCTTGAAGTTGTTATTTTGTGTTTAACTAATGTCGTGCGACCTAAATCAGCATCGTCCTTTGCAAAAATGTCTCGAAATTCTACAAGCAGTTGAAGCAAATTTTCTCTGTGTGTTGGGTTTACATTAGATAAATTGAAATGTTCTAAGAGTGGGTAATTCGTACTAGAAAGGTCGTGAATGGCAGCAATTTCTTTTGCGCTTGCCTCAGTCACCTTTCCTAGTACCGTTCCTCGCGGTAGAGTTATTATACTTGGGCTTTCATTCCATAGCGATACGGGAATGAGACCTTTGGAGCAACGAACGAACGCAGGTTCTATCATAAAAGCCTGGTCATTGGTGCTTACTGGTTCATATATTGCGTCTGCTCCATTTAGTGTTACCGCACTAAATTTGGCAGTAGAGATTATTCTACTGTGCGCAGGAATTCTAACTTCTTTTGCTAGCTTTACTTCGCACCTTTTATCTTGTGCGGTCATTGCGCTTACTATATGGGGTCTATCCGGCAGTTTAATTTCCATAGCCGCCCCGTCTATTACAATTCCTTGTTCCTTAATAGCATCCATTCCCAGGATGAAGTCATACGTTAGATCCTTGAGTACAAACGTATTTACCTTAAATACTTTTCCTTTTACTTCTAGTGGTAATTTAAAACAACCCAGGATCTCCATTTGTTCCCCGGTCACTGATTGCAGTGACAGGTCTGAATCCTGTTGTTCTTTCAAAAAAATTGGATCCAGTAGCTCGAATGCTCTGGCATCCATTACTGTAACACACGCTCCTGTGTCAACAAGACATCTAAACGGAATTAACCCTATTCTAATATGGACGAAAATTCTGCTTGTAGGATTTGAAACGGACTTTGTAATAAATTTTAGCGCCGACTGGCCTTTTCCGAGTGCTGCAGTCAGCACCTTTAGTTTGTCGACCTCGATCTACAGTGCAATGCAATATGTCCCAGTTTATTACATTTGAAGCACCGAATAGGTCTGTTGGACCTTTGCATAGGACGCGATGCACGTTGATGGTTAATTGGTTGGGTGTTGGATTGCAGAGGCCTGTAACTGTTGTAACTGTTCCTGTAGTTGTAACGGGGGTATTGGACGTAACTACCTGGTTCGCAGGCTCCGTAAGCAGGATTGTAGGGAGTAAAACGAACTTTCTTTTCGCGACTTCTAGAGCGGTTATACTTATCCCTGAAAGACGGTTCCCTATCTTCGTAACGTCTAGCTGGTGAGCGACTTTTGCTCCTTTGATTATTGAGTGCTAAGGCCGCGACAGCGTCTGCTAATCTTGCGATTTCTGACGACTGACTGTTACTTGTTTGAAGCGAATCGAACGATTCTTCTCTAGCCGCAACCGAAACTGCGTCCTTAAAAGTGAGCGGTTGGGCGCTTAGAACATATCTTTGTAGAGTCGGTAGTAGACCTTTAGTGAAATGACCTTTCATTTCTTTATCCAACGATTCTTGCGTTGCTGGTGGATAATCTTTTTCATGGGCCCTACGAGTTAACTTTACAATTTGGTCTGCGAAATCTCGAACTACTGGTTCCTTTGCTGTGTACAGTTTTGCAATGTTAATAACCTGTGGATTTCTGTGCTGTTTTCTCCGAATATTTCCAAAATAATGCTTTGAAATTCCTTGAGATATTTAGGCTTTTCTGTTAGGTTATGGTAAAAGGAACGAGCTTCTCCTATAAGTTTCATTCTACCTGCCGTAAGTGCTTGATCTGTATTCCATTTAGCTGTTTCTGCTACAGCTTCTAGATCTTGAAGAAATCTTCTAACTGAATCATCGTTAGACTCTCCAGAAAAATTTTGGAAGCTATTTAGAATCGTTGTGTTTAATAAGGGGGATAAAATGTCGTTTAGTTGGGTAGCTGTGAGATGTATTAAGTCGTTTTGGGATGAAGTGGCTGTCATTTTGAAAGTTCGGGGAAAGAAAATGAGTACTTACGGTTATTGAGTTCGACGGATTGGCCGAAGATTCTCTTCGGAGCTTGTTCGTAACCGCTGCCACCAATGTAACAAGGCTCTTTTGATTGAGATTAAAGAACACTTGGTTGGAGTTTACTAAATGTTTATTGTTCTCTTGATACAAATGATTGACACGGTAACTGCGGTTGTAACTGCAAGGGCTACGCTTCTAATGGTAGGTGCTGCTTGGTTACTTCTGCCAGCGCGGGAAGACTCGGGAGGACTCTGGAAGGTTCTGGAAGACTCTGAAGGCTCGGGAAGACTCGGAAAGACCCTGAGTCTGATTCTTCTTCATCCTTTTATACTAGTCACATATAGGCTATTCATTATGGGCCTCGAGATTCAGCTTCGGCACCCAAGACCGTAGCCTTGGCACGAGGTGCTTCCGCCTCACTCTATTAGGCCCGTTGACAACAATTATCGCGCGGCTTATCTTTCGGGGTTAGTTTACTTAAGTGAACAACATTTACTAGAACTGTTGGGAATACAACATGTCGATTCCTTGGATCGTTTACTTAGGCCTCTCGTTATCTTGTTTTGAGTTTTCCGCGCTTTTAGTATTTCTATGTTTTCTAATTTCACTACCCCTTTACAGGTCTAATTAAGCGTCTCGATGCTGATTTACATTCATGAAGGGGCGAAAGGGCTTTACCAATCGTTTACAAAGTGAAAGGTCGACCGCGAATTCTGAAAGCGAATTTTGCCTTGTAAGAGAAAATTATTAATTACACATCTGAATTGTTTGGAAGAATAAAACAATATTCACTAAAGAAATTAACCATATTTTACAAAGGCCACTTCAACTCGGTAAATAGCTAAAAAGACTTAACTATCGAAGTAAAATTCCCGGTCTATCTTTACGAGAAATGCGACTTCTATCTTTTAAAGTATTACAGGAAATGTGAGCAAAACAATAGTTACAATATGATGCAGCCTGAACAGGATGAAAGAACTGTCACCATCAATACTTCTACATCATTCAGTGTATCGTTTCTACACTATTTAAATAATATTCTGTTTCAAACTTCGCGGTCTACCTTTTTATAAGGACAGGGATTGGTTGAAGCTTCAAGCCCCTTCACCCTTTCATGAAAGTAAATCATCCTCGAGAGGCTTAATTAGACCTCTGTGAATTGGCAAGTACAGGTTTTTTTGCTCATTACTGTACATTGTTTAGGCATGTAAGGTTTGCAATTCGTTGTCTCGCCCTTTGTCAGCTCCACATACATTTCTCTCTCTCCTGACAAGGCTACATAATCCGGCAAGTTTACAATTTCATGTATAAGATACTATCGGGACCAGTATCATTATTGTCTCAAAAAGTTTAAAGGGGTAGCGCGGTTCGTATAGGAGGAGCTCAATGAACAGTCTGAGCTTTCCACGGTAGGCTGCGGAGCTTATTACAGTTCCTATACAGGGACCAAAGTCCACCAGCCTCCTGGGCATCGCTTTCTGCCCATCCTTTAGGTATAACTGTGCCTGTTTGCTTAATTGCCTCGGTCAGATCAGCTGGAGGAAGAATTAGCGGAGATAGAAAGCATGCGGCAGCAGCTACCACACCGTCGCTTATGGCGCTTACGCAGAGCTGCTACGCGCTCTTTTTTTGCGATTGCGCTCGCGCTCTATGCTTTTTTGTCGCGAGCGCGCTCGCACTTTCGCTCATATTTCCAAAAAAGAGAGCGCTCGCGCTCTTTTTCATTGTTGCCGACTATTCAGCGGATGAGAAAACTCTTCGAAAACATATATGAATATTAAACTATGACACGAAATAATGCATATAATTTAAAGTACAGTATAACATTTAGTTTAAAATTATAATATAAATATAAATTATGCTGCCGACATACATATATGTACCCATATATAACAAGGGTACGAGTCGATTGCCAACACCAAAACCCGCTTTTCACTAGCGTTTACCAAATCTGACGCCTGTCAACACCAGCGCCATAGCGATGATTGCTAACACGATGATTACCAACACCCATAGCCATCAATGAACTACGCCGTGAAAGCTCACCTTAAGGCGTTTCAGCTTTAATTAGACAATATTTGAGAGATTTAAGGCCCCGGTATACACACCCCTCTTATGGACGAATAATATGGGGAATTCGGGGGATGGTTTCTCAATAATGGTTCTGTCAATTTCGAATCAATGTTGGCAATAAAGTAGTTCTTGTTAATATCTAGTGCATGTGTTTGAGACTTTTTAAAAAATCTGATTTAATCAAATTTAAAAACTGTAAGAACATTTTTACTTATTTCGAAAAATTTGACAAATGTAAAATCTCGTTTTCTTGTGCAGTAGATATCTTTCTGCTTTTTTTGCTGAAAGAAAGATTCAAATTGGACGAGCAGTTTTCACGAAATCTAAAAATATAGAAACTAGAATTCCCAAATTTTAGTAAATGATTTCGTAAAAACTAATCGTCCGATTTGAATCTTGTTTTCACCAAAAAATATAGAGAAAGATACCTACTGCACAAAAAAGCCAGATGTTAAATTTTTCAGTATTTCAAAATGTGAAAAATTTCATCTAGAGTTTTTAAATTTAACGTAATCATATTTTTAAAAAATCTCGATCATGTGCACTGGATATTAATAAGCACAACTTTACTGCCAACATTGATTCAAAATTGAGAGAACCATTATTGAGAAACCATCCCCCGAATTCCCCATGTTATTCGCCCATAAGTAGGGTGTGTATACCGGGCCTTAATAGTTAGGTTAGGTTAAATTGGGTTAGGTTAATTGCAGTTATGTTGGGTTGTTAGTAAATGTGTTAAACGTTTAAGTGCAACCCCTTTTGTTTACATTTTCAGGTTCAGTCCGTAACCATACCTCGCAAACATCTTAAGGTGGGTTTTCATTGGGTGTTGGCAATCGTCGTGTTGGCAATCATCGCTATGGCGCTGGTGTTGGCGTCAGACTTGGTAAAAGCTAGTGAAAGGCGGGTTTTGGTGTTGGCAATCATCTCCTTCCCCCACCCTACCCCAAACGGCGAAGCGACGTTTGTGTCTTGTGTTAAATAATTTTACAGTTACCCACTAGATGGCGATACAATACGAGCGCCTGCGCTCAGTGCTTTTTGAGCGCGCTCGCGCACGCAAATAATGGAAAAAGAGCGTGCTCGCACATTCGCTCGTGACAAAAAGAGCGCGCTCGTAGAGCTCTGCGCTTACGTACGTATCTGCCTATTGTAATGTCCCGTCTAGTGTGCGCCCCCACATGTCTGCTTCTACGCTGTAAAACCATGCTACCTGATTTACATTTTGTTGCATTGCGACATTTGACCTAAAACTCTTGAATCTAGCTTCAAATCCTATACCCCATTTTGTTAATTTCTGCCAGGCTTCATTATTTCGTTGGCTGCGCCAGTAGGTGTTATTTATTAGCGTTATCCGCTCTTCTAGCGCACGTCGAATAAGACCTTCCTGTTTTTCTAACACTGCTACTTTGCCATTTACGGTCTCTAAATCATCGTTAGTGACCGTACCAAAAAGCAATTTTAGTGCTTCACCCCCCGCGTTTATTAAACCTCGTCTGGGCCGGCGTAGTATAGGGACTTCGCTTAGCTGCACCAAGGCCTTTGCTCGGCGGCCTAACTCGTTTAACCGCTTGGAGTAGGTTCAACAATCCGGTGGGTGAATTCTTCCCCGAAAGCGTTGAGGCTTCCTTATCGATGGCCTCTTGGGTTTTTCGGAGTAACTGGTTAAATGGTTTAAAGTCTACGTCTGTAACGAGTATCAAACGGGCTCCGGGGAAGATAACTTGTTGTCAGTCCGCGAAGTACGTATACCCCTTCATGCAATGATTTTTCAGAACTGACCGGGCGAGGGTGGAAAAACGCAGCAATCACAGGTATGCAAGAATTACGATCCCTATGTATAAGAAACTAGGTTACTAATTGCTAATACTTTTGGGACTATTTTATTATTTTTATTTTTTTCTCTAAGTCTTTGTGATCTCCTGAGTTCTGAGATTTCCGGAAGTCCTGTTTTTTTACTCCTAAATCAGGCGGCTCCCCTTCATCGCCGCAGCGCTGTAGCTCAGCTGTGGGAAGGTAATCTAATTCTTGCTCGTCATCGACATTCTCTTCCTGTGCCTCGCAAGTGTTGGTCGTTTTGGCGGTTTACATGGTTTCAACCTAAACACATGCACGAGGTCGGATTTCCTTGTTTTCACCCCCATGACTTCGTAGTCAACTGGAGACGTTTGTCGAGTTATCTTGAATGGCCCGAAATAGCGGTGGAGCAACTTCTCTGAGCGTCCAACTTTCCTAGTGGGGGTATACACCCATACGAGTTGTCCTTCCGAAAATGTCCTTTCCTCGTGCTTTTGTCGTACGCGTCTTTCTGTTTCACCTGCGATTTTTCTAATCGGTTCCTTACCTCCGTGTAAACCCTACCTAGCCTTTCTGCTGTTTTGGCTGCGGGGCTACCCTGGGTGGTTTCTTCCGTCACCACATCAGGCAAAGCCCCTAGTGCCACGTCAATTGGCAACTTAGCTCGCGTCCGTGTAAGAGAAAAAACGGCGAGTAGCCGGTGAATTCCTGCCTTGAGGTATTATAGGCGAAGGTTCCAGCATCCTGGCCTACATCCCAGTCGTGGTGGGTTTTGCTGACATACATCGATAACATGTCAGCCAGCGTATGGTTTATGCGTTCCGTGAGCCCATTACACTGCGGGTGATAGGCAGTGGTGACGGAATGATTAGTCTGGAGTCTCTTTACCACCTCTTCAGTAAATTCGGCAGTGAAATAAGTGCCTCGATCGCTTACAAGCGTTCCAGGTGCCCCGTGTCACAGCACAAATTTTTGCACAAAGAAATTGGCTACTTCTTCTGCTGTAGCGGAAGGCACGGCTCGGGTTTCTGCCCATTTGGTAAAGTAGTCCACAGCTACTATTATGTGCCGGTTGCCTTTTTCGGTTGCAAGGAACGCCCCTAGAAGGTCTATGACTACCTTTTCAAAAGGCATACTAATTTTAATGGGCATCATCAAGTCCTTTTGACGCATCGCTTCGTGCTTACGCGTTTGGCAGTCCTCACACGAGTGTACATAATTGGCGACGTCTCGTAACATTTTAGGCCAATAATACCTCTTCGAGACCCTTTCCCAGGTTCGCCTGAAACCTAGGTGCCCTGCTGTCATATCGTCGTGGCATGCGTAAAGGATGGCTTGCTTAAGGGAGGTAGGGATGCATACTTTGTATCTTTGTTGACCTTTTTGCACGAATACTCTAAAAAGCTTTACTTCTTGTAAGACATATCTGCTACCTTTCTTCCGCTCTCGCGATGTGGGGTTTTTCCAAGATTTCGACCAACTTGGACCATCTTGGGTCTTGCTGAAGCAAGGTTCCTAGAAACAAGGTTACCTCATGGGGGAACTTTGAATTTGAACTCGCCGAGCGTGAAACGTCACTCGGAGCAGTGCCAACCAGCGGCCTCCGCCGACGGCATGGCGCTGGAAAGGAAAACAAACTTACAGAGGTGTTTTGGTCTGTAGTCCCAGGAGTTGTTAGCCTAAAATGTAAAACATGCATGCCATTATTCATTATTGCACTGAGAGATTTTATTTCTTTATCGCAAGGGGTTTTATGGATCTCCTAGCTTGTAATTTACTTCATGTTCTTGCACTTTTTCTACCTTCGCTTGTAGAGGTTTTGGATAACTGGCTACCTAAGCCTTTTTGTCCTTCAATCATTGTAAAATTGCACCATTTGATCCTAATTAACGTCCTTATACGGACGAATGATTTTATCACATCCTTTGGCAGTGCAGGGAATTCACTAGAAAGTGTTGTGTTTAGATCTTTTTAAAAGTAGCGCATTAAGTCTGCTCCGAGTGACGTCATCCAGCAGATGGCTTTAGCTGCTTCCACACGAAGGCGCCAGCTGATGAGGTAACCTTGTTTCTAAGAACCTTGTTACTGAAGCGCCTTCTCTAACTGGATGTTGGTCTGCTCGTGAACAGAGAATACAACGGAACTATATTCGTCGTCTCCCTCGTTGCTTGGTGGGTCAACGGGGTTACGAGATAGACGATAGGTGTCGTTATGGAGCCTCCCGTTCCGGTGAGCTATTGAAAACTCATATTCGATAAGGGCTAACGACCACCGAGCTAATCGTCCCGTTGCTTCTCTTTTAGATCAGCCAACAGAGGGCGTGATGGCCCGTAATGATTTTAAACGGCTTCCCCCATACATAGGGCCTAAATTTCTGTACTGCCCACACTAGGGCCAGACTCTTTCTCGGTTATCGAGTAGTTTTTCTCCCTTTTGTTTAGAAGTTTACTCGCATAGGCGATAACTTTTTCATTCCCGCCTTGCTTTTGTACTAGCACAGCGCCAATGCAGACGTCGCTTGCGTCGGGGTGTATTTCGAATTCCCCATCCAGGATGGATTGTGCCAATATCGGTGTCGACACCAGGGCCTGCTTTAGGTCTTCAAACGCGGCCTGTTGCTCGGGTCCCCATATGAATGGTACATTAGTCTTTGTAAGACGTGTTAGGGGTTCCGCTCTTTGAGAGATTTCTTTAATGAACTTGCGATAATACGAGCAAAAGCTCGTAAAACTGCGGATACCCGTAAGATTTTTCGGCTGGGGAAAATCTAGCACCACCTGAAGCTTTTGCTCGTCAGGGCGAATGCCTTCCGGGTTTACTACGTGCCTCAAGACGCTAACGTTGTCGCAACAAAAATGACATTTGATAGCCTTTAATTGTAACCCTGCTCCCTTCAAACACTGTAAGACGGAGTTAATGTCTATCAGATGTTGTTAGAAAATTTTAGAGAATATTGTCACGTTAGTAAACGACAAGTGACTTCGTTTTACAACCAAGTGTATTTAACACGACCACTGTTGTACAGACTGGGCCATACTCTTCCTCTGTTTCTCTAAGTCTGGACCTTCTACTCGCTGAGTCTTCAACTCTTCTCTTCGTACTCTCCCCTCTTTTTTCGACTCTCTACTGCGGGCCCTTTTATACTTGACTTTGGGAGTGCCGACCTCAGCGATTCCGGTCCGACTCTGCTGACTCGGTACCAGGACCGCTGAGCCGGTTTGTGTATTACAAGGCTGACTCAGCGACTCTGGTTCGACTCTGCTGACTCGGACCAGGCTCGCTGAGTCGGTTGGGAAACACAGTGGTGACTCAGCGACCCTGGCTCGGTCTTGCTGATTCGGAACCAGGTCCGCTGAGTCGGTTGGGAAAACCTGCGGGCTACGTGATGCCTGGCAGTTGGAAGAATACGACACAGGACGTTTAGTCCCGTGTCAAAACCCCCACCTAGGCCCAAGCGTCCCGCTTGCATCTCCTAGGTTCACAGAACTAATTGTACTTAAAAAAAATGGAAGAGGCACATCAATTGGAACACAAGGGTCACAAAAATTGGGGAGGCACAGAATTTGAACACAAGGGTCATAAAATCCAAAATTCCTAACACGACGGTTACATAGAGGGTATGGGTGAGTTTCAATTTCAACGTTTGCCGTATCTTCATGGTGAGGTTGGCCGTCGGGATATGTGTTATACAAATGGTCATCAAAGGGAAAGGGAAAATCCGATTCTACATTGCCGTAGTCTTAAAATTATGATGAACTGCCTTCAAACCCACCGAGTCTTTATCAGGGGTCTTCTTTTCGGTGCATTCGCAATGCTGGTCTACGAATTCTAATAAACCTAGGTCTGCTGATCTTCCGGCGAAGCATTCCCTATGCTTTCTTAGTAAGTCAAGGAGGGCTCTTCTTTGCTCGTTTTCCAGCGAGTTTAATACGCATTTCTCGAGAGTATCGTTGTCTACGATTTCTAGCTTTTCCTCTGGGGTCTGCGGACCCTCTTCTTCAGCGCTGCGTAGCACTGTCCCTGCGGCTACCCACTGAGCCTCTGATTCAAAGTTAGTGAGCATTACTAACCCTTCCTTCCTTTGGAAAGTTGACAACGATCTACCTATACTTAAACCCTTTCTTATGAACAGCCGTTCCTCGGCTTCTGCTACCAAATCAATAAGTCTATCATATTTCTCGGTTGTCCTCTCTGTATTTCTCTGTCTCTCCTCCAATCTCACCCTTACAGGGACTACGGATCTCGCTGGCATTGTTCTTGCCCTTTGCGTTACTGTCTTTACCCAGTCTTCCTCATGAATCGGAAATTCAAGGTTTAACGGTACAAGGGGTTTCGTCTCGTTACTGGTTTCTCCTTCTAGTGTTTCAAAATTTGTTCCCGGTTCTTAACTGTTCTACAGTGCATGCTACCGTTTCGTTAGTTTCAAATTCCTGACGTTTTTCGTTTATGCTTCCGCTCCCTACCAAAATAAAATTTATTTCCCCGTAGTTAATTGTCACATTCCCTAGTTGCCGTAATAAATCATTCCCTACAATTAGGTCTGAAAGTTCATTATTGAAAACTACCGCCCTGGTTTTAATTTCTTTGCCCGCTATCCGAACAGTGAGCCATGTTCCTCCCAATACTGGAGCTGTTTCTCCATTTGCTACGATAACTTTGGATCCATCCCATACTACTACATCGTACTTATTTCGTCTTACCCAATCCTCTGACATTACGCTGATGGCAGCTCTCGTATCTATGATAGCCACTGTTTCTACATTATTACAAACTACTGCTTTTTTTGTCAAGTGCGGATAATCATTGTAGAGAATGGGGATTAACACTTCTTCGGCGGCTTTCTCCCCTCGAGTCGCCTGTTCTAGTTTTCCTGTGTAATACGGGGCCTTTACTGGGTCGCTTGACCTTGTTCTACACCTAATGGTGGTCTACTGTTGCAGTTTTGTAGGTTTTGGTTACTTTGTCTGAACTTTATCGGGCTGAGCTTAGTCGGTGTTATGCTAGATCGTACGTTTGTTGGATTTTCCCTTGCCCTGCGTGCATTCCTACAATTACATGCTATATGACCTGGCTTTCGACACTGAAAACATATTGGCGCACCTTCATGGGTTCGAGAGGTGAGAAAAGAACGGCTAGCCTTGCCTTTGGATCCTTGAATCTCCTGGCGTAATTGAATCAGTGTTTGGTTTGGGCTCTCGAACATCTTCTTCAACACATCGTCCTAGACATTCACACCAACTACCGGCCACAGTTCTTCGCGAGACTGATTGATACCCACAGCATTCACGCGTTTTCCTTTATTCCTTATTACCGATGTCCACCAGTTCTGGGAAGCTCTAGCTCGTTCTGTCCGAATTCCAGATTCTTTGCCGCTTCTCTGAATTGTTCGCAGGTTTCAATGCGCTGCTGTGCCAGGACTGCAATCAGGCTGGGTCGTAAACCACGGATAAGATAATCTAGTTTTTCTGACTCCGTAATGGGGGGGTCGACGTCGGCACAGAGTCCTAACACATCAATGTAGTATTCATTGATGGTTTCGGTCAGGCCTTGTATGCGCATTTGTAGACTTGCTAATTATCGGTACTTTCGTGCAGGCGTAATGAAGCTTTTCTTGAAATCGGCCTTCAGCTGTTCCCATGTTGGCAAGTGTTGACCTTCTTGGCGATATTGGTGTCTGTACCACGTTAGAGCGGTACTATCAAGGCTGGCACCGAAAAATCGGGCCTTGTCGTCGTTATCCCAGTCGTTGAAGTCAGCCACCTCTTCTTATCTATCTAGGAATGCTACTGGATCGGCAGTATCTGATCAATCGAAGATCGGGACGTCCATTGGCTTTCTAAGTCAGGGTCTGGTTAGTCCAGTTGCGGATCGAGCTGGTGCCATAGGTTGTGCCATTTCGTTGGTTTCGGGAGAGTACGCAATAGGATCGTGGGTTGTAGGTAACTTTATGGGTAACGAATCTTCGGGATCTTCGTATTCGAAACGGGTGAATTTTACAGTACCTGGGGTCAATGGGCCAGGTGTCTTCGGTAGACCGAGGGCCACTGTCTCGTCTTTACTAGCTTCTAATGTCGTTGGTACCCTCCGGATTTCTTCGGCGTCTCTCTTGGAACAGACGGCTTTCGGCACGGTGGTAGCTCGTCAGGCAGAGGTGCACTCTCTCCACGAAGTCTGGCGCTCTGGCGTAGGGGGTGGGGTGCTGCGCTTGAAGTAGACTGTGGACGATCTTGCCCAGACATGTACGTGAAGTGAAAAAGTTCTTGGGTGTTACCTGGGATCAGGGTTGTGATCTCGGGACCAGGTCTCGGTCTCGTCTCGGTCTCGAAAATTTTAACCCGGTCTTGATCTCGATCTCGAAGGTCATGATCTCGAGACCTATCTTTCATTACTTGAGACCTTAGGCGAAAAGCTCTGATTTCCCGTAGCCCACCCCATTTTGTCAACGTCGGGTTCGCAACTGCTATTCAAGGCGAGGTGCTAATTGCCCCAGAAGACACCTTGGTCAAGTTTTGTGCATGCAGTAAAGCTAAAAGAAAGGGAAATACAAAACTAGCGGAGTCTTGCAAATGACCCCGTCTCTGTGTTTTCCCTTGCATTTACATAAAATTGCCTTTTTAAGCCGGCGCATGCGATATTTTTTCTAAATCAAGGAAGTTTTAAAATACGCCCTTTTAGAACATACGAAAAAAAGTCAGTTGAGGTTGAACACTCGTACAAAATGGACAAAAATAGAGCACACGACAAGATTCCTTCAATTGTTGAATTTGCATATAAAGATTATCAATATTGTGACGATCTTCGTGAGAAGTGCGTTGCGACGTGCAAATTTTGCACAAACCGGACAGATCTTCGTGAAAAGACAGGGACAACTTCCGCTTGTCAGGTATGTTAAAAAAAGAGAGGAAGAAAATATCGGCTATATCTCGGTTAGTTAACCCATAGCCTCCAACAAAAATACTGTAATTGAATGTTTTATGAAAGTGGCGAATAATCTCCTACATATTTATATATACAATCGAACTCGCTTAACAGCAAGGGCCCGGGCCCGACCTCCAACTTGCCGTTAAGTGGGCATTGTCCTTATCCGAGATGACTTATTTTTAACAACTAAGTGAGAAAATGTATTTATAATGCTAAACTTGTATTAAATGTCGTAAAATAGTGTAGATAAAAGTAATTGCAATAAGAATTAATGTAAAAATGTTGCTTTCTATTTTTTATACAAATTCCGTAATCGAGCGCTGTGTAGCATTCTTGCATCTGTAAGATTCCAGGTTTGCTCGCAATTCATAAATTTGCTCATACGAGGCAAACCCGGTTGCTTCGACAAATCTACGAAGAGAATCTATGAATTGCAGCAGCTAAAGGCGAAGGAGATAAAGGCTCAGTCGCTGTGTCATCCAAAATGGTTGTCCAAAATGTTTTCCTTGTTTTTTTATTTTTGAAAACACACTGGGATCAACCGAAACTTTTGCGCAATCGACAGTTGGCTTTCAGTTTCTTCCAAAACTGACAGCACTTCAAAACGCTGGGCTAGAGTTAAAGTTGTAACTTTCTTTAACATGTTTTTGCAACCCTTTCTACTAAACAACTGATCGGAAATTGCGAAATATAGAATAGGAACTCGAGAACTGTGAAAGGTTAAGTATTCAAAACGCTTCAATAAGAACTCCTAGAAGCTTTTCTTGGAATTTGTCGGCCTCTTGTTTTTAGACATTAGTGTTGCGCATGTTCTTAAATGGTTGCTCTTAAACAGACCTGTAGATCATTGTAAGATAGCCAACGGGGAATGAAAATTACATGCCAAAAAGCGAGTGTGCCATTAACCGAGTTTACTTAATCCGAGGCTAGCCGCTGTGCTAGTTGCTGTTAAATGGGTCCGACTGTATATCGTAAGCTTGTAATCAGTGAAGATTCTGCTGACCATTCTGCGTCTGTCTCGAGATCGGGTTTGGTCTCGAGGCCGGTTTGGCCTCGAGACCTCGAGTCCGATCTCGGTCTCGAGACCTCGAGTCCGATCTCGGTCTCGACCATTTTTAGTGGTCTCGGTCTCGATGTCGGTCTCGAAACCTAAGGTCTCGATCTCGTCTTGATCTCGACAAAATTTGGAAGGTCTCGGTCTCGTCTCGATCTCGAGAAGGTTGTTCTCGACAACAACCCTGCCTGAGATACGAGTCCTTAGTGAGGACTACCCCGCATCTCCACCAAAATGTCACGTTAGTAAACGTCAAGTGACTTCGATTTACACCCAAGTGTATTTAACACGACCACTGTTGTACAGACTGGGCCCTACTCTTCCTCTGTTTTGCTACGTCTGGACCTTCTACTCGCTCTTCTACTTCTACTCTACCTTCTACTCTCGTCTGGAGCCTTCAACTCCTCTCTTCGTACTCTCTCCTCTTTTTCGACTCTCTACTGCGGGCCCTTTTACACTTGACTTTGGTAGTGCCGACCTTAGCAATCCCGGTCCGACTCTGCTGACTCGGGACCAGGACCGCAGAGCCGGTTGGGGAATTACAAGGCTTACTCAGCGACTCTGCTCTGAAACACTAATTATTATATTTAAAAGGTACGCTTTTGATTGTAATTCTTCCTAACGTCAAACAATTTGTTTTCGCAACGGGATTATGGGAATACTGTTAACGTTCTACCTTTTCTTCCTTTTTAAAACGGTTATGTCTTTTTGTACATGTTAAATTTCGTATAATTTCCAGTAACCATTATATTTTTTTAGACGTGCCGTGGACCCCAGCCAAATGTGAAGGTCTGAAAGATCCGCCCGCGTTTTGCAAGCTTAAGTGAATAACCATCGATAATCCATGCTTCCGTAGAAGTAATCAATATCTAATACTGATAGATTTATTTTTTATATATCACATTTTTATCTCATATAATGTTTTCTAACACTTCCCTGAATAGCGGTTGTCTGGCTCGGGAGATCGGACCTAGACAGCGAAGACAAGTGGTACTAGGTCAACAACAAAGATCCCGTCATATGGGCCAAATGGGCTCGCAGAGAGCCAAACAATAGATTCGGGAAAGAGCATTGCATGAACCTAGTGAAACGTGGCTTCAGGTACGAATTCTACGATTACTCATGCAGCAGCAAAGTGACCTTCATTTGTAAACAAGCGCTCAATTGAAACCGACCCAGGCTGTTATAAAACCTGCAACCACAGTATAAGGGTTACACAGTAGGATAACAGGGGAATCTCCCAATGTAAAGGTTTTGCTGCAACTTTCTCTGTCCCTAGAGTACATTTCAGGTAGAAGGACGGAATAGCAAAGGATACATTCGCAAACCTACCAGTGCTGTTCAAAAAACGTCACAACAGTTTACAAGGCGCATTATTTAAGCTTATTGGTTTAAGTTGTTCGAGCTTTAAATAAAAGGATAGTTAGCATGGGTCATGCACAACGCAAACACATGAAGATAGACTATTTCGCATTACCCAGGTTGCACTTGCACAAATAGCCAAAATAAAAATAAATATACTAATATTGGATTTCATTAACTTAAACAATACGTAAAGTAAAAGTAAATACTTGAAGATGATTTTGGATGAGTTGAGAATCTGTAAATCGTCTGATAAAGACAAATTACAGCGTCGTGCTAAGACAAATGGGTGAAATTTGCTTACAAAGAAAGGAATTGCAAGTGAGTTGTCGTGGGTTTGTAACACAAAGCACGGATGCACAAAAGCAATGGAAGGAGTTTATATGAAAACACCATATTTATATGATATTATTTCAGTAGAAGAAAGCTCAGGGAAGAAAGGGAGAGAAATGGAGAGAAAATGATCGGGGGAGAAAGATTGCCCTTTTTGGAATATTGTGTTCCGTTTATGAAACTTTTTACTAGTGGATTAGTAATGCCGACTGGTGGGTACAATGGTCAAGTTTGTGAATCCATACAGTCCTATCTTCGCGTGTACCCACTATATCCTCTTCAGACAGAGAAAGTTGCAGCAAAACCTTTACATTGGGAGATAGCCCTGTTATCCTACTGTGTAACGTTTATACTGTGCCTGCAACTGTCCTTAATTATTCCTAAATACTGTTACTTTTATGCTAGGTTAACAGAAAGCTTAAACGATACTTTCAATTGATGTATTGTTCGTAGTGCGCAACGCTTTCTCCTCTACCCTATTTAAGCACTGACGTTACTGGTCCCGGGTTTCATTTCAAATTATCAACTTGACTCGACTCGGTAGTGACCGACTCGACTCGGTTTGGAAGCAGACGGGTCCAGTCGAACCGTTTTCAGCCCTAATTCAAATAACGAAATACGCTTCATCCTTAGATTTTCCAATAACGATAACTTGTTAAGCTTTCTTTTGCAGTTAAAGAAACAATACACATTATTCTGGGAAACACTGTCAAGTTCTTGGTTCTTCTTTTCTTGATTTTTAACAAAATTGATAGTGTTTGCATAAAGTGCGAACGCTAAAGCAAAGCGGCAGGACTGCAAAATGTACCTTATATTAGTAAAACATTTTGATTTTATGCGGCTGTCTTTAGTGTTCTTAAAAAGACTCACTTGGCAGCTAGAAAGCAGTAACTTACAATATTAATATACAATCTTAATAACAGCAAAGCCATTTGTGTTTACTTTTTTCTGTATTTAAAATTGTATTGCGAATTATCCTCCATTTTGAAAATAAAATCAGGTGACGTTTCAAAACAAGGCCAACCTATATAAAAAGATCGTTTAAGGCCCCGGTATACCAGGTTGGAGATTTTCTCCGATAATAGGTGGCACTACTGTTTGTTTACTATTTTGTCCCCGCCCCAATGGCATTTTCGCACCATCGTCAGCAGATGGCAAACTGTGCACTTAGCGCGAAACTTAAAAGTTTGCGGCAGGAAGGCCTATGGACCACGCCTCCTGAATTAAGACTCCAGGCTTAGGAGCGTTACGAATACAGATCTGGCATTGGCTATTCATCCAACACGGACAACGCTAGAATATTATTCTATCATATTATGAAAAATATGATCAATCAGTACTACTGTAATATCTCGTAACCCTATAATAATTAAATTACGTTTTAACAATAAGTACATTTGAAACTTGTTCATATGTTTTTCTGTCACGCACAGTAAATGACTTCAGCTGACGCTATATTTCGTCAATTATATACTGAGTGGTCTGCTTACAAACGTCAAAAACGTGAATAGTAAGGTAACACGTAAATGACAATGTACTAGAAACATGTAGGGGAGACCGGGGCACGTTGGGCAGTTTTTCACTCTTTGGAGTCTAGAAGACGTTCTATTAGAGATATAACACTAAATTTATTGTTTTTAAGTACTTTTGCCATCCTATTCATCACGTGATTTTTTTCAGCAACTGAAGTAAAGGACTTCATTTTAATATCGAATTTCTACCACAGCCGGTCAAAACTGACCAAGGTGCCCCACCACGAGGTAGGTTGGGCAGTCCTGCGGGGCACCGTGGGCAGTGATTTGACTCCGTCTGCTTTCGTAGATTCGCTGTGGGTGGATACAACCCAAGCATGCAGAGGGAAACCATAAAGTAAAGCATAACTAAAAGATACTTTAAAACGTGAAGCACTGGTTTATTATGTGATGAATTCAATCACAGATAATTAACATAGGGAATGAAAAAGCATTGCAAGGAACCGGAGTATCTTATTTTTCGCTTACGAAGAGAGTGCGTCGAGATCTCTTCGGAGCTGGCGTCTTCTTCTTCTGTACTTTTTCTTCCACCTTCTTCGCTTTGCGCTTCTTCGTCAACTCTTCGACTAGTGCTTGCTTAACCGGGGTGTCTGTTAAAACAAGAGACTTTCCTCGCTTTCTCTTTTGAGTGCCTTCTTTCCTGGGGGGTGCTTTAGGATGTGGCCTGATCATTTCCGGAGTAACGTTATTTACAACGTTGGACACATCTTCCACAGTAGCTTTATCGTTGTCTCGATTAATTTCTGTTGGTATGTCCTCCGGAATAGGACGATCAGTGACCTCAGCAGGCAAAAATTCATGCTCACCGAAAACGTGTCTGTCGCACGGCCAAATTCCAGCGGCGCGAAAACCCGACTGAATGTTCTGAGGGGTCATGGCACGGGGAAAGGCCAATCCAACTAATGACGCTACGTTATGTATTGTTATAGCTTGCCCTGGATGTTGCGTCATCCAGGTGTCACAAGCGCCATTGTATTATGTGTTGAATGGACCATAACAAGAGCGGTCAAGGGGTTGCAGCTTATGACTAGTATGGGGTGGAATTGTCAAGGCAACAATATGATTATCTTTCATGAATTCCAGGGATCCCACAGTAATGTGGCTTGCATGGTTATCCATAAGTAGCAGTACTGGCCTTTCCGCCGTTGGTTTAGCATAGTGAATGAAGTGCGACAAAAACAAAACAAAGTTTTCACCAGTCATCCATCCAGATGGATGTGAAACACCAACAGTGCCGTCTGTTCCACCTGACAACATTTGTTGATGGAATCTAACTCGCGGGAAGACCAAAAACGGTGGAATGGAATTACCTGCAGCCGAAATAGCTGCACACATAGTTACTAAAATGCCACGCTCTTGAGACGTCGTTCTGCCGACTTGCTTGACACCCTTGCATGCGACAATCTTTCCAGGTTTCTGAACTGTTTTGGGGCCCGTCTCATCTACGTTCCAGATATCAGCAGCTGTAAATTTGTACTTAAACAGCAGCCCTTCATACGTATCGAAAAACGAATCTATAACGGGGCGGTTGAATGCCGTGGCTCTTGCAATACTGGTTGCTTCAGGTAACCGAATTGACAAATGAGAATGTCTTTTCATGAACAAAGTGAACCACTCGACCCCTGCCATTTTCTTTTCTTCCCAGATAACTACATTTTTCCTTAACTTCTTCGCAAAATTGAACGCTAAAGTCTTTATCTCACGAGGAGTCAAGCCATGATGTAGTTCGGAAGCACGTTTGACATAATCGGCCAACTGCTTTTCCTCATCTTCAGTGAAAACTTGCCGAGTATTGTAATGGGGTACAAATTGACAGATCTCGGCTTGTTCAACGGCTTGCCTATCATAGCTAAATTTCTCAGCGTAGCGGTTTATTGTTGTGCGTAGAATTCCGGTGTTTTTTGCGATTGTCCACGCTTTTCCTCCATTTAAAAGCTGTACTACTGCGTCTCTAATGAGCTCGGGAGGAAGCTGTCCGATTTCGGTTTTTCTGCGATAAATCCTCATTTAGCCTGCAATAAACTTCGTATCACAAAACAGCAGTGCAAAGGTTTGTGGAAAGTTTTTATGTCTTGTTCGGAATCGAAAATTATGCTAGCCTAGTTTTACTCTAGACCCACGACCGCAACAAGATTAGCCGTGCTTGCCCGCCATGCTCGCCATGTTCCGAGCTGCCCCACTTTTTTCTGCCCGAGCTGCCCCGACGGCAGTCTCTGAACAAAAATGGCGATATTTCAGTAACCAGATATTGAAATTTATCAAAAACAGGCTTGCCTTGAAGGCAAAAGTGTCGGCTATCTAGGGTAAAAGTTCTAAGAAGATAACTTACCAAACTCCACTTTTAGATGACTAAATCTAAGTCTTTAAAAGTTTGGAAAACCAGTCAAATAAAAACAACGAACGATAACTTTTACAAGAATTTGACAATCAAGCCCAAACTTTCCAAGTTGCTGTGTTTATGTGAAAGGAGTGTTACGTGAATTTAGTGGATTTTTGTCTCGAAAGATGGCTCAAATATCCAAAATCGCCCGAGCTACCCCGTGTCCAACGTGCCCCGGTCTCCCCTACTGGTGGAGAAAATTAACTTACCTCCGTAACTATTTTGCATTACCTAACTAAACAAACCAAACACGTAACAGCACGAACAAAAAATTAATTGAAAAAACATAAGGAAAATACTAAAATGTGTAAAATATAATCTAAAGTCCAACACACTAGAAAAAAAGCTAGAAAAAATTAAAGGGTTAGCTGGTGATCAAACCCACACTTACGACTTTGTAGGCGAGCACGTTACTGACTCAGCCGTTCTTCCACATGTAAGTCGAAGGTGGCAAAAGACAAAAATGGTAAAAAATAATACCCTGCTGCCAGAGTCCCTTGGCACATCAGGATACAAGGTATAGATAGGTAATCTCCCATGAGACGCATTCGACTTGGACAATTGAATGACCATGCGCATGATATTTACTATTTCCTCATTCTTTCGGTGTTGTCTTAATTGTCGAAGGAAACTAACTACAATTTCGTACATCTTCGGCATTATAATCTGAGAAGCTGTCTTACAAAGCACAGTTTGAGAAGAGCGAAATTATATTCTCTATCGTGAAAAGATTCTTCGAAGTTTTTTCTCAAGTTTGAAGTAACGGGTAGTAATCAATGGTCTACACGTAAAAAAAGAGGAAACCGCCAAGGAGAGCCATTGCTCCTGCAAAAGCGGTTCCTGCTATTGCGGAGAACGCAGAAAATGACAGTCAGGTGAGTTATGCATGCGATTCTGCTAGTAACGAGAATCAAGGAAGTACTCCTTCTAGAAGTACACCGTGTGAACTTGTTCAAGTAATGAATGAAAATTTAACAACTAACTACGGTAGTTTCTCTCCCTCTTTGTGGCATAAGGGGAAAAGAAACGACGATGTAGAGTTTCAAGCCGTACAGTTGAATGTAGAAAAAATCAACGTGGGTCCGCCTAAGGTGGCAGCCCAGATAAAAATTTATCATGATTTATCATCATGATTTATCATGATTTTTCATGATAAATCATGATTAATTATAATTTATCATGATTTATCATGATAAATCATCTCCTTGATTCTGTCTTGCCACCATTGCGATTTTAGGTGTTATGTGGACTCGGAACTTTTTTACCGCGAACTTTTTCTGAATAGAAAGCGCAAAAATCCGTGTGATGAGACCACTGAAGAGCCCATGCCAAAAAGGCTAAAATATCAATAAACACCCTTGTAACATGGTCGATGATGTCCACCGGTTCTGGGCATCATCAACTGGAAGAAATTTGCGCAACTACTGGTATTCCCTGTATGAGCAAATGTTTATTTCTTGAGCAACAAGAAATTGTTGACGATATCTGGGATAAAGAAGGAAATTTTGAGATGAGTCAATCAATGGAGGAAGAAATAGAAGCTGCTATTCAAGCAAGAAACCTGGACGACGAAGGGTTCCCACTGATCACCGTCATACGTGATGGTGGATGGTCCCAACGAAGCCACGGTAAGAGATACACTGCCAAATCTGGAGTCGGTGTGCTTATTGGTGCTCACACCAATAAACCACTGTACATTGGAACGAGGAATAAGTTCTGTTCTATTTGCAATATTGCTCAGAAGGCCAAGAAAACCCCAACACCCCACAAATGTTACAGAAATGGGACGGGCCTTCAACTGCAATGGAAGCAGACATCCTCTGTACAGGAATTCGCGAACTCGAAAGAAAATACAAGGTTCGTATTTCTCATTTTATTGGAGATGGCGATTCCTCTACATTTAATAAGATTTTGGCTAGTACGCCTAGAACCCAGAAACTGTCCAAGAAAATTGAATGTGCCAATCACGTAGTTAAAAACTACGCAAATAAGCTTTACGGTATTAGGCTGGCAAATGCAAATTGCAGAAAGGTGCTCGTGAACCGGCTAATCACAAAGCTCACTTGCGCATGTCGCGGGGCAATCAAATCTAACGCCCGGAAAAAAGGCACGGCAGAAGATTTGTCACGGGCTCTTGACAATGGGCCGAAGCACTATTTGTTAGACGATCGCACGTCGTGTGAAAAGCCATCGCATGGCAAGAAAGGATACAAATTTGCAGGCAAAAAGAGTACCGTTAAAAATAACGAGAAACTCTACCTTGAAATTTGCAAAGCACTACAATATGTGAAGATGAAGAGCCACAGTCTGCTAGTGGAGGTAACAACAACGCTGCAGAACGGTTCATGTCACTTGTAGCTAAAACTGTAGGAGGCAAGCAAATCTTACGATCGCAACGAGGGTCGTACACTCACCGATGTTTCGGTGCAGTTTTGTCATCAGTTTATGGAAGGAGCTTTCACGCTCACGTTTTAAGGAAGTACAACATATCTTCCAAACAATTGAATGATTACGAGGAAAGGTATTTAGCTAGCACCAGTGCACGGAAAGATCTTTATGCAAGGTACTGCGCAGAACACGCGAACAATGAGCAATCGGAAGACTGTGCCAAAGTGGTCGATGATTTCAGTGGTTTAGACAGCCACTACGGCCATCCTGATCTCGACGACGAATCCCTTGCCATCGAAGTTGAACGTTATTGCAAGCAACTGCAGCTTACGGAAGAAGAAATCTCAATTCTTGAAGAGAAGACCCGCGACCAGAGCGATAGCCCTGACTGGAAAGATGCTAGAAAAAATCGAATTACAGCTTCAATCTTTCGAAGGGTTTGCAAAATTCGGGATTCTACCCCTAGGAAAAGCATTCTTAGAGATATAGTTTTACCTAGCAGCTGGTCGACCCAAGCTTCCAAATATGGGAAAAGGAATGAAAGCAGGGCTAGGAAGGCATATGAAGCCAAGGAAAAAATCAATGTCCGCCCGTCTGGATTATGGGTTCACTCCGAGTTCGGATACTTGGGAGCCTCACCTGACGGATTGGTAGGAGAACAGGGCTTAATTGAAATAAAGTGCCCCAAACTCCTAGAGACAGTAAATAGCATTTACGATTTCGTTTCTGAGAAAAAACAAGCTCAATTGGCCTTTTGGCTGCTGCTGACCGGAAGCTTACACTGAACCGGAAGCATGCGTACTACTATCAAATTCAAGGGTAGCTTGAAATAACTGATAGAGAATGGTGTGACTTCGTTGTTTGGTGCCCGAAAGAGATGCACATTGAGCGAATAGAGAGTGACAAGCATTTCTGGACTACAGAAATGTTACCTAAATTGCGTAGGTTTTTTGAAACGAGCCTCGTGTTTGAACTCGCTGACTCTCAATTGGGTAAAAACGAGGATCCACGAGAACCGCAGTTTGTTCTAGACGCTATTGCTGCGAAAAACAAGCTGCAAAACGAAAGGAAAACAAAAAAGTCACGAAAAAATAACTGAATCAGAAAACTTAACTTTGTTTGATAATGTCTAGAAATATTACAATAAAAATTCAAAGATGAACGACGCTATTGACTATCAACAGGGGCGGACTGGCCCCCCACCGGACCATGCGGAATTTTTTTCCAGCTGGCCCCGCTCGTCCGAGGAATATTTATTCCCTGGCCCCAAATAAGCTTTCGGTTATGCTCTTATGGACACCGGCCCATGTCGCATTTACCCGCTGCCACATAGGCCAGTCGGGCCCTGCCTACCAAAGTCAAAAACCAAAACCCCTTTTCACACAAATGAGTCATTTTCTTTATCAACACCTATCAAACACGAATAAAAATGAAATCAAACAAGCTGTAATTATCAACGACATGCGTCCTCGTTAGTTACTTTTCATCTTTTGACACTATAAAACTTCGATGCTGTCTACTTTCTTATACATAATTATGCTAGTCACTTTTTACGAACATTAGAAGGTCTGAGAGTACACATTTTGCTACGTATAATTCCCACGGCCATTGCTAAATTTTCACATTAGCAATTCTTTCAACGCTTCTGCAAAAAATTTTCCCCCTCCGAGTGATTTGCCCCCTTACTCTGTCTGTGTATGTCATAAACTATGGTCCGAAATCTTCGATTAAGTTGCGTGCTGGACAAACTGCCAGGTCTAATATAATGGGTCGTGCTAAAGGGCTATAAATCGTATGTTACCACAACAAAAACTGTAAGGTATGTTGTTCAAGACGTTATAAAAATGCAGTAAAGACACCATAACTCTCCCAAAGGAAGACCTACGCTGCCGTCTGCAAAATGTCGATAGTTTGGCGAACTTCAACACTGCTAGTACCGTGCCAAAATGCACTACAGTGAAATACATTGACTTCAATAACAGTTTGTACGTACTGACTGTAATCCGATCTTCAGAACGATACTGCTACACTGCAAAATACTACACTGCCAAAAAGTACTACAGCGAAGTAAATGTATTGTGTACTTTTCCACATAAGTAAACTTGCTTTGTACAAACGCGGTTTGAAACTGATTGGACAATTTTTTTCTTTTCCCATAGTTTTACGTCAAAAACTGAATTTTCCGTTCATCGCACCAGGTTCCTTCGTCTCTAATTTATGGAGTACTGAAAAGCACTTGGACCCAATCACCCAATCATTCCTTTGTTTCTAGCTCTAATACTTTGCTGAAAAAATCTGAAAACTAAAAATCCACATTATCAGTAATTTGAATAATTTTATCTTGTGAAAAAGAATAATCTTTTTCTCTCTGTAAAATAACTATTTACTGTCCAATATTCGAAATGTTGAAATTAGTGTACTGCTCACACCCCAAAATTTTTACTTATGTTCCCACTACACTGTAAATCTTGAAAGCCATTCAATTCTTCATGACCTATGTTTCAAAAAGTTGTTAACCCTGTCCATATCATTCGTATTGACTATACACTTTCTTTTGTTCGTAGCTTTGTAAGCTTTCTCGTATTTACCGACGTTTAGGTTTTCCTTCATAAAACTTGTCTAAGAAAGACACGGAACTATACCAAGCGAAGAAGACGAAATAAGTCATACATCTTCTTTTCAGCTATATAGTATTTTACCTATTTTGTACAATTGCTAGCATAGTTACTACACGAGTCATCAACAGGCACAAGCCTGCCCTGAAATTGATTTTTATAAATAAATAAATAGCGAAAACAATAGCCCAACAGTTTCTTTTTTACTTTTCTAGTTTTTACTTAAACTTGAAAATTCAATGCACTAATAATTTTTAAGTCTCCCAAAATTTTTAAGCCACCAATGATAAATCCTTTTCTTTAGATCAGAAGATTTATTGGAAAAAATAAAACTTAGGAAAGTCAAGTAGGAGCCAGCGAAAAAGGTATAAACTGATCAACACTGTGGAATAACACTTTTTGAAACTCATATTTAAAGGAACAAATACTATTTATTTGTTCAGCCAATGTAAACCGATAGAAAAATTGCTAGAATAACACAGTTACACTTATTATTAAAAATATACGTTAAAAATTACACTCTGTTTACGTTAGTATTGTTTACTAACAAGAAACAAACTACACCCAGTAGGCGTGGCACACATTCAATGCTATTCTTTCATGGCTAGCTGGCTGAAGCACAGAGGTATACAGAGAGAGCATTACAGCCTCTTCCTTATGGACCTTTTGTGGCCAGTTTCGAAAGCCCCAGGCTAGTCCCAAGAGAGGAAGGGGTGGGCGAATACTGCTGACTAACGCCTTTCTCGCAGCGGGAAACCTGAAAATTTGATTCTGTACGCTGGACCAGTGTTGACCCCCTTTTTTCCAGCCAATCAGCTCGTCGGCTCCACTTCCGGTCATCGGATCCACTTTTCAACTCCTCCTTTTCAATTCTTTTCTTGACCACAACCTTTTAACACGGGATGCTCTCTCTGTATACCTCTGTGGGCTGAAGGAAAGGAAAAATATTCTTCCCTACCAAAAATATTCTGTTTGTTAGAGGCGTGCCTGTGGCGATATCAAGGCTCGCTTTTGTCAAGGCCTTTCACCAATTTCCTTCCCCGCCGTTTGCCTGTACTGACTTTGACTTCAGTTTTCGCTCACCGCAAAAGTGCGGCAGCAGGTCTCGGATGCCAAAATTTTACTACATTTTCAGGCGATTTTTTAAAAAATATGTATTCGATTGTAAATTTTTTTCACTAAAATTCACTTCAGAAAATCCTACACTATGCATCAAGCCAGATTTTTATGGAAGTTGTAATTTTTAAAGGAAGTTGAAATTTTTATTCCTTTATAAAAAATTTAAAAAACGCTTTTTCAAAAAAGTGGCTCGATGCGTAGTGCGCATCGTTCACAAAAAGATTACTGTCAAAAGCTTTTTAAAAAATATCTTATAATAAACGCAAAACCGCCTCAAAATATCCCCATGTAATTCGCCCATAAGAGGAGCTGGGTATACCGGGGCCTTAAACGTCGTCACCAAGAAGGCTTGGAAGCCGCAAATGAAAGGGTTTCCAGATTCTCCGTATCCACCTCAAGGCCTTCAGTGCTGTCTAGTGGGCCTGACCACAGGATGTACTCTGCAGATAAGGCCAGGGTGCCTTTAACGCGACGTCCTGTTTTGTCCATTATTGTTGTTGTTGTTGCGGTCTTTCTCCTAATGAATTACGAAATACACCCGTTGATGCCAATCTTTCTTTCAGTTATCATCAAGTACTTAACTACGTGATTACTTCACAGAACGCAGGAAGCTAACATTAACAAGAAAACTTTTCGCTCAGTCGAAGTTAATTTTTTCGGTGTGAGTTGTAGCGTATACCGTCTTCCAGGTGACCATTTACACAGAGGACCGCTAGGGGAAGCTGAACCAAGTCAATTACGGAAAGTGTCAGAAGCGCACAGCCTTTTTTTAGAAAAGACATCCGCATAAAATGTCATCAGAAGAAGTAAGACGCTTAGTAGCTATGATTCTTTATAAATGCAACATGTCGCTTGCCATCTAGAACTGTGCAATATATTCGAGAGTGCGGCTCGTTCGTTTAATTTTTACGCTTTGTCTATCTGTAACTTTGCTAAGTAAAGAAACCGAAACTCTGCACTTACAGCCAAATTATGCTCGCCGTTTTACCAGATTGTAGTTTTTGTGTCCAGTTATAGTGCCGAAGATTTGCTCATTTTCTTAAACGCCCACATTTCGGCAGAAGCTGTCCCAGGCCTGGGGAAGCGACGAAAGTTTCATAGGCTCCAATTTTTTTTCAAAAGTTTGTTGAAAGTATTTTTGTTCAGAATCTTCCTTCAGTGTCGTTATTTGAAAATCAAATAATGATGCGTATTTTGCTATTCGAACTGAGCAACGAGCATATCTTGCATGTTTTGACACTCAGTTCGTTTATGTTGTTAGGACATATTTTAGTAGTCCTTGCTTTAGGAGAAGGTCTAATGGAATAATACCATTTTCCACTTCGAGTGTGCTAGGTTGGCGATGTTCCGAGGGCTTCTGTAATAGTGAATAGCGCTTGACGATGAATATATTTTAGAGGGAAGAGTTGGGCATTATAGGGCCTGGTAGGGCCCTAAAGGTTTTCTCCTTTGGCGCCCGCACGGGATACTACACTGTAAAAAAAGGTATTGTATTTTTACAACAACTTTTTGTGCAGCAATTTTAACAACAACTTGTATGGTAAAACACATCACACTTTTTTTTTTAAAGAGTATTACAATAGTCTTTGTAAACTCGTTACAACTCTAGTCGTTAATTTACAAAAACCTTCGGTAAAAGCGAGCACAATATTTTGTTGTTAAATTATTAATATGTTTTGTCATTTATTTTAGAAAAGATCGTGGTAAAATTTACAATTATAACGGTAAACATCTATAGAGTACGGTAGTACTCTATATACAGTGGAAAACGGTTATAACGAAATCGAAGGGACAGAGAAGTTTTTTCGTTATAACCGAATTTCGCTATAACCGAACCATGCAAAAAAATTCGCGATAACATAGACTGTATTCAAGCCTTACGCCTGTACACTGGCAGTTTATTTCTTTGTAAATAAGAAAGTTTGGATTTCCGTTTATTCATATTAACATTTAACATACATTTTCATAAACTCATAAAATGATTGACACCTTTTTCTTTAAAAAAAATCCGAAATTTTCTTTTGTATCGTCCTTTTTATTACTATGTTATCGACATATTCTTCTATGACGTCCAGGTTTTTATTAACTTCACC
>JAHZNP010001038.1:0-28385 GCA_020615345.1 Triops cancriformis
AGGATGAAAAGTGTATGTTCAGTAAGAATTCTGCTAATATTTTGTGATGTCGCCGTTATTTTCATTTAAAGCTATGCATTTGAAGTGCGCGGCTTACCTGTCACCTTGCAAGTGATTGGTTCGAGTCCCTTCACCTTAATGAAGGTAAATCAGCCTCAAGAGGCTTAATTAGACTTCTGTGGTTTGCTTGGGGTACTTTTATCTGCATGCCACTGTACAGTCAAAGCTCACTATTCACGGGGGGGGGGGTACATATCAGAGAATCTCCGTGGATAAGTAAAACAGTAAATCTAGAATGAAAAATTTGCAACGAAAGATAGGGGATACGTATCAAATTCTCGATAGAGAAATGTAAACGTATTAGGAAATTTGCCGTTTAGATTGAAACACTTCATAAAGGAAGGTTTAATTACTATTTGACTAAAATCAAATAAATCAAACAAGACATTTTGTACAGTACCGTTACCAGGGCCGTACCCAAGATTTTGATTTTGAAAGTTTCGGGGGGGGGGGTAGTATGCAATATTTTTGGACATTTGTGCATTCTCCTATGCTCGCCATGATAAAAATAACATTTCGGGGGGGGGGGGGGGTTCAAACCCTCAACCCCTCCCCCTGAGTACGGCCTTGACCGTTACCATGAACCTATCATCATTTCATGCACAAGGGTTAAATAGGCTGACGGTCTGTTTGATCACACGAAGTCACCCCATGCTCAAACTAGCTCCTTTTTTATTTCTCTAGGTTTAAAAAGTAGAGTGAAAGCTTTTAGACAACAGCTTTTAAATTTATCCCATGGATTTCATGCTATCTGAGTTGAAGATAATATATTTTTGTGAAAGGCTCTTCTGAAAAGAAACTTCATCTGTGGAATGTTTCACTACAGCGAGTTTTGCTACGCAACTTCAATCCCAAGCCTCCCATCGCGAAATCTCAAAGGACCTGCTCAGAACACCCATAAGGCAATTGTAAACACTACATGTCCTTAATTAGTTTGTGTGAATAAGCCCTATGCGATCCGAAAGTGGACGGTTCTCGGATCGCGGATCTCGGATCTCGGATCTCCAGAAACGGATCTCGGATCTTTCATTTTCGGATCGCGGTTCTCCGTTCTCGGACCACGGATCTCTGGTAAGGTTTTGGCACAGAGGTATACAGAGAGAACATTCAGCCTCTTCCTTATGGACCTTCTGTGGCCAGTTTCGAAAGCCCCAGACTAGTCCCAAGAGAGGAAGGGGTGGGCGAATACTGCTGACCAACGCCTTTCTCACAGCGGGAAAGCTGAAAATTTGATTCTGTACGCTGGACCAGTGTTGACCCCTTTTTTCCAGCCAATCAGCTCGTCGGCTCCACTTCCGCTCATCGGATCCACTTTTCAACTCCTCCTTTTCCATTCTTTTCTTAGCCACAACCTTTTAACACGGGATGCTCTCTCTGTATACCTCTGTGTGTTTTGGTCACGGATCTCGGATCTCGGATCCCTGTTCAACGGTTCGCGGATCGTAAGCTTTGGATCACGGATCTCGGATCTTCGGATTGCGGATCTCGGATCGCGATCCATGCAACAGATCAACAAATTTTGGATCATGGATCGCGATCCGTGAGAACGGATCACGGATCGAGATCCGAATCGGATCATTTTTGGATCAGATCCGCACATGTCTTTGCATTAAATGGGCTTAAAATGGGACCGGCAACTTTTAATTCAATTATGCGGTTTATTCAAATAACCGATGTTCAATTAAGTGAATTCAACTGTATATCCATTAAGCTTAAAGTTGACGAGAAATCAAATGTTAGTCTTGTAATCGGCGCTTTGCTTAGTATCGATATCGAGTAAACCCCCATTATCAGTTAAGGTATCGGATACCGAATCCAATATTTCGATTACAGCTTCTGACCGTGATGTTTACCCAACAAAGTAACCCGAGGCTTCGTTACCCTGAGTTTATATTCAATTTAATTTTCCGCCTGGGTAAGAGCTTCTAATGTTTGACCGCACACATATTGGGTTCAAGGAACTTAAAAATAGCGTGTCTTCCTTTTGCAGAACCAAAGCGATAGGAGTTTAAATATTAAAACAAAATGACTGTTATAACCTGCCTTCCGTGCAGTTTTTATGGAATCGATGTTTATGGCTAGGAAAATGGCGTTATGACTTCAACTTTATTAATATCATACAAGTCTGTAAAAACCAACTAAAAAAATATATAGAATAATTGTGTTTCTTACTCGTAAACAGCCGGAATTGTAGACAGCGCTTTCTAGAGCGATGCGCGAAATAAAAACACCATCTCCCCGATCAATACCGTTGCCTTCGCGGATGTATAAGCCCAACGTCTGTCCTGGACGTTTTACAATTTCCACGAAATGGACGGCGTGCTTCGGGTCCTTTTTATTTTTCAAAAGAACCCCACCAGCCGAAAAATACATGCCCAGCCACCGAGGAAAATAAGAGGATATGGTTAGCCAAAGACTCCGTGGATGTGATTTAGCTTGTTTCCCAGAAAAAGCTATTTAAGTGTTATTCGTAGAAAAAGAGCTCATTTAACCTGCAATGCTAAAAAGCGGCGCGCAGCTTCCGATGCAGTACGGCCCATATGTCTTGGATCCAATAATCGTACCAGCATGTCTCCACGTCGTTCCACAGCATCCAAAGCTGCAGCAGTGGTTGCATCATGATCGTTCTCTATCGTCTCCAATTGCCGAAAGATCTCTGTCGAAATCCCGCTGACCTAAGGCATTCCGAGGCACAGTGCCTTTATTAGAAGATCTTTCTTCATGCTTGACGTATTTCCACCAAAAAGAAGTGAGAATTTCCTTGTCTCCTTTGCGTTCACATAAACGTGACATGATTGTACTCGAAAAACCATTTAGTTAACTTACGACGCACTTGAACAGACTAAACACAGTTAACACATTATAATCGTAAAGATGTGTTTAATAGCTTTAAGGTTCATTATAGTTCGTTTATACCGGAAATAAGTAGATTGCACTCGGTATAAGCTACGGGTGTGAAAAGCTAGTTCGTAAAAAAGACGAAAGTAATGCTTTATAAAACGTAATTGAAAAGATCCTTTTCATTCTTCTTGTAAACAGCACACGTACTTTTAATTTAACGAATTAGACAAAAAATGAGAATAACGTTTTTGAAACTACACCGCTTCTCTTTGATGGGGTGCTTTCACTTTGAAACTCTTTGTTAATAAATAATACTAAGGCAAAGGTGGCAGCCGGTATCTTTTTCCCTTCAATTGCCATCTTTCCTCTCCTCAAATTCGTTTAAGCCCGTTCGCATACGTGAGCCACTTATGGAAACTAAGCATACAAGATTTCTCCCCAACTCAATATATTAACACGATTTTGGAAAGGAATATTCAAAACATTTCTTAGTAAACAACACTACGTAATTTAAATTTTATTTAAATTCCCACGCAAGCGTCTCTGGTTGTATTCTCTTTGTAATTACATTACCGATATAGCGAAAACCTAACGAAATATACTACAGTTTTAGTAATCAAGTATAAGTATCACTATTATTGCTGCGATACGTCTTCCTCAATAGCATTACGTAACTGTATTTTATTTCAGTCCCGACACAAATAGTTGTACACTAATTAGATTACCAGCGTAATGATAATTTACGAAAAGTAATCAAGCAATAAATTGTATTAATAATCAAGTATTAAGTATGGCTATTATTGCCGCCGACGTAGCTGAAGAAATATCTCCAAAGTCTGCCGCAACTCTCTGGTAATAACGCAAAACTCTCGCAATAAAAAGTGAAGTGAACGTCTCTCTCTTGTTCATGCAGAAATCCGTTTAGAATTGTTGATCGTTTCATATCCGTTTGCTAGGGCGAGCATTCGTGTGTGTTTTGAACAAAAGGAGTGCAAAAGAGGTCCTAGCCGTCGAATCAATGACGGAGAGTTGTTTGTTACAAAGTTCGCCCGAGCGAAAGAAAAAGCCAAGTATTTTGTGTCTTTTTTTCTTTACTTTTCGGAAGTCGCTTTGCACCACCATGGAGGGCGGTTCGCGTGGTCTCGTGCCGGACATGGGATGCGGCTGCTGTGAAGATGGGGGCGCTGCTGCAGAAGGGGCGGTGCCAGGTCCCGGCCCGGGTCCGGGGCCGGGGGTGGACGACGCCGTGGAACTGCCTTGGCGCCGAGGACTGGCGGCCATCTCCGCACTCTGCTCCCGTCCCTCCTTGTAAGAAAAAGAGAAAAGGAAGACGAAGAGAGAATGTTAAAGCGAGGGGGTTATTTTCTCGCTCCAGACGAGCCCCAAACATCAAAAACGATCAATTTTCTTGGGAGAGAACAATTCCGGGACTGCAATCTCGAGGACTGTGAATTTCTTGACTGTCTCTAACGGAATTGATTAGTTCTCTGCTGCAGCACCAAGTTAAATCCAGTGACGTACTTCTTTCCATGTTCGCCAGATTTTCATGGCTGGAGGGGTATGCACAAGTTGGAGGTTGTGGAGGGAAAGTTGGAATCTCCTTGAAAGAATTGATTCATAAACGGTAGAGACAACGAGCTACCTAAGTAACTCGCTAAAGACTGTCGGTAACGTAAGTTTGGAAGGGGGGAGAGTTGTAAACGAGGGAATATAAAGGGCGCAAACGCGGTATATATGACTAAGGTCTTTTGCGTTGGCATGGTGGTATACTCATGATTCACACCCATTGCATGAGAGATTTCGATGCTATTTTCTATTCGCTTACAGGAGGGTGCCGGATCAAGAACTGACACGTAACTCTGGAGGCAAAAAATAGGAGGATTTTTAAACCCTTTTTCCGGAGGTATCATTCTTAGGTAATAAGCGTTCAAGTACAAAATTCTGTTTAGTTCGTTTCTGTCGCTTTTTCGTTTAGGATTGATTTTCAATAAGTTATCTAATGATTGAGCAAAACTGAGACGTCAACATTCTTTGAAAGAGAAATATTCTGAAATTAATGTAATTTACCGAAAACGGGTCATGCATTTCTTAAGAACTGTGGATTTGCACAGTAGAAATTTAAATCTACGCAGATAAAAGCGTGAAAAATATTTATGGGAAAAATTGTTAACGATTCAAATGTTTTGAGATTTCTCACGCTAGTTCTTACATTAAGGGGAAGTGTTACGGTGGGGCGTCGACTTACGACAGGGCGTGTTTCAATTTATGACTGGGTTTCAGTGTCGCAACACGGTACAATTACAGGGTAAACTTGACTTGTGAGAGATTTTGAACAAAAAGGGCCATTTGGAGGGCAATTGAAATGAAAGGGACACACTCTTAAACGTTTTTGCTCCAGTGATCTCGAATGACCAGAAGTATGGATGTTGATACAGTTGTTAAGCTGTTTTTCAAGGTTTCTTATCGGACATTGTTACTGTCATCGACAACGCTATCGGTGAAAAACGTTCCAAAAGAAAGGAAACAAACGATACCGTCATGGAGCCCCTCTTCGAATTCGAATCTATGACGCTAATTTGCTCATATCTTAACCGAGTGACCGAGTTATTTGGAGTATTTCTAAGAAGAAATTAATTTTGTTTTGAAATTCAATAGTAAATTTCAATTACTGTCGTTTGACATTGAAAAGCAACCAGTATAACAAAAAATGTATTCATAATTTCTAGTCTTAGTTTCTCAGACCTTTTATTAAAAATAGCACGGCTTAGCGTTCATGAAATAAGAATGAGAAAGTAATGGTTTTCTGCGTAAAAATAGCTTTTCATTCCAGAATAGTAGGATTTCGCCTATTGCCGTGTCTTTTATTGATACCTTTCATGTATTTTGTATAAATCCAATGTGAATCCTTTTCTTACAGACAAAATTATGGTAAAATATGTCGATATTTTAGAAGTTTGACGTTCTGAGTTAAACTACGTGCATTTTAAGCAAGTAATATTGCAATGAACTAGGTATCTGTAATTTCTGACCATGCTAGAACTGTCAACGGGCAAGAGCCTATGCATTTAGTATGGTAGAAAAAAAATAGTGTCATTTGCGGTCTGAATTTAAAGCGAAAAGTCAGGAAACTCGATTACCCCATTCCATTCAAACGACAGCTAAACCAAGACATAGGCATCAGATAACATAGTTTCACCAAAAAGCAAAGAGTTCACACCACCTCAGCCAATCGGAAACGACTCTTCAGCTGATTTAAAAAGTGTACAACAGATGGCTGTACCTATTAATACCCCCCAACATCCGATCAATCTGCCCTAGTGTTATTTTCGGGAAAAGACCCCTGGGGCAAAGTGGTTAATTATGGGATATCTTCATACATCTTGCAGTCGCTTGCTTCATTCCATTCTCCGCTTTCATTTTTCCCTCTGTTTCTGTTCTTTACTATTGGTATCTCTTTTTGTGGCTTCTATCAACTACTGAATTGGCCCAAATGGCTGTAAGCAATTCCGGGGGCAGAACTGCAGAAATAGGAGGATAACAGAAAGAGTCTCGCCAGCGCAGGAAAGGTCATAAGGTTCGGGGATGTAGAAGATGCCAGGACGTGGGGGGTTGGGGGGCATCGAAAGTGGGCGTAAAGTACGTGTGTGGGGTCAATGCGTGGTAGGGAAGTTAGAAACAGAATTTAAAATGAAATGGGGTAGTGATAGACTAAAGGTCAGCAGGCTAGACCGAAGTGATGTAATCCAGACGATTTAACATGGGTTTCCACAACGAATCCGCCGCTAAAGGGCACATATCCGGATTTTTTAAGGCCGGGTTTCACAGCCGACTGGAGCCAACGCGGCTCCAGTCAGACTAGCTTCCGAGGAGCCGGCAGGCTGGGCGATAATCGATAGAACAAGACTTGTACTCAACGTATGGTGTTGGTGTAGTTGTATGTGGAATAGAAAACGGGGGGGAAAATGGAAGGGATGAAAATTTATTTTTTGGGAAAAATGAACCTTTTAAGGGAACAAATCTTTTTTTTTTACAATGAGAGAGAACTTAATAGAAATGATAAGGCGTGGTAACCAAGAGTCATTTGGGAGCCTTCAGAGCATTGTAGGTCATTAAGAGGCGTGTCTACCGCCTTGGGTCTTAATATTTAGTAACTGCCATGGATTTCCTCCCACCCCCGCCATAAAGCAGCGACATCTGGGGCTCGTTTTGTAAGGTGGCCATGATTTGGGGGTATGATTATAGCGAATTCTTCGTTTGTGACTCAATGATGGTTTCTTTCTTCTTCTTTTGTCACAAACATGCATCAAAGCCATGTTGACAAGGAGGCGCTGCCCATTTGGTGGGGGGGGCAAGCTTTTGGTCTGGTAAATCGATAACAAAACAGTTGCGTCCGTTTCACATGAATGAAACACACACATGGGTTTGCCCGCAGGGTGAACAGAGCACTGGCAAAAACGACCGTTTGCCTCAGCTTGGAAGGCGTGCAAATGCCTTTCAGATCTTTTGACCCCTTTTTATAGCAGGGTTTAGATTTCACACAGCTACCCGCAGGTTGAAACGAAAAATAAAAGTGGAAACTGTACTGTTCAAATAAAGAAATGAGATCAAACAGATTTTGCAGCATCTAACTCCGGTGAATTTACCGAAGGTTTTTTATTTTATTTTACCGATCATAAATGTGTGGTTTCAGAAGTATCGTTTCGTTAAGAAAAACTTTCATCTTTACATTTGTGTATTAGTATTTTGAGATTTCTGTTGTATCAAGTCAATAAAAAAGTTATAGAATGTATTACATAATTTTTAGATTATCATAGTTATTTCTGAGATTGTGAGATTTCTACGTGGGAAAATCTAGATCTACTCATTATATTGGATTCATGTTTTAAAACTAATTGATTAGGCAAAATTAGATCGGGATCCGTTTCTCTCTGCTAAAGCTAAACTAAGACAAACTATTCCTGAAAATCTATTATCTCACAACAGCGTGTTTTCTTTAGTTTTCTTGGGGTTTCGGAGTTTCCTATCCCATAGGACAGTCACTTTGTCTCCCCTAATTCCTCCAGAATGTCGTTTCCAAGTCTCGGGTACCGATCACCCTAAAGTTAGTTTCCCCAAGTTTGACCCAAGTTGGCCAGTAATTCCTAATTTGTGCATTTTTCTTTCCTAGTTTACCAGAATCATCAATCCCTTCAGCACTGTTGCAAGGAAGTCACAATTTACGCCAAGGAAGATCTCTTAGGAACTCGCAAACCGAACCCGAGACAAACTCTCCTTGCGAAGTGATATTCAGAACTTGTGAGATGGGTTTGCGGATTTCTGGGAGCACAGCAAACTATACTATTCAATGTTCCGACAAAAATTAAATCGCGATTTTTTTATGAACGTGTAGGAATTTAATTTACGTAAGTAACTAGCTGACGGTTATAAATTCAACGTCTTGTTACAGGAAAACGTGCCAAGATATTTGGTATGTAGGGTAGTTATCGATCTACGAAAACACGCTCAGCAATTTCCGGATTCCTTACACGCTTGTTTATCACTCGTAGAACATTTACGTCACTAGGTCAGTCAAAACACGCGGTGCCCTGAAATGTTGCTGACATCTTTTGTCGTTTACCGTGAGAAATCGTTCGCTTCTACATTGTTGTCACTTTCCGAGTATGAATTACTCGCAAAATGATTGAACAGCGAAAGCCAACACTTTTGTGCGTAAGATAAACGAAACGAGACACGACATTTGGGAACGCTACTTGGATTCATTAACTATAATTTCGGCGCCATCTCTTAAACGCGTTGGTAACTATGCTACACTGAGACTGCAATCTGGGCTGGATTTGTATGTCTGCATGTCTGGATTTCTATTCTGTCAAGATTTGCAAACAACCAGAGTTGGCTTGGAGTTCCCGAGCGCGTTTTGGCATAATCCACTAGATAGATTTCGTGTAAACTGCTTCTCCATTGTGACTCGAAATTCAGCAGAAATGAACTTTAAAAAAGGTAGAAATTGCTTGTTCTGCGGTCGTAAATAACCTTACCATCTCAACAATAGTTCCCAAGGAAGAAATATATATGAAGAAAAAGTGTTTATGACTTAGCTTCTTTCATGCATATCCAAGTCGACCCGCACATTTAATCACGACATCCTTTCCGGTTTTCATTTCTCTCTCATACCTTCCCTAATTTTCGCCAATTTTTGGTGAATTTTATTCACCAAGTTATGCAGTTTATCGCCCTAAATTCCACCAGCGTCGAAAGTTTCCATGAACGGACTTCGTGTGTAAAATAAAAATGCCCTCTACTTCCGTTTCAGGAGAGGGGGCTTTCGTCTTTGCGTGTTAGCGGTTCACGATTTAGGGCCATCAGGCTTGAACGGACCGTAATATCTTGCTGGAGGAATGGCATTTATAAGATCAATCCCTCGTCTCCGCCCACTCAACAACGAAAAAAAAATGAAGTAAAAGGTTTTTGAAAAACATGCTTTGGCCAGTAAAGAACTAACTAACTCTCAGCTCTTAAAGAGATGGGAGTTTAAACGGAAGGAAGAAAGCAAGCGATAGAGGCCTCCAGAAAAAAAGGAAAAATAAAAACGGAAGGAGGCTCATGCATGGGCCGTATTGATCTAACAAGAACCACACCTTAGTTCTTCGGTTGTTGGTGCTGGAGAGCTCTTGAGTAGTGGCTGCTCCTCCAGCTTTAGGAGATCCGGTGAAAAATTGATGCAGGATCGACCCTGGACCGTGCAGTTTGGGTTTCATGATTGAGGGAGAAAATTTCCCAAGACACACCACAAAAAAAAGCATTCACACACGCCGGACAGTTTCTTTCCTCTTTTTTATGTCTTACGTGTGTGGTTTCTCTTAAAAGCGTAAAAAGTTTCTGTCAGCGTGAAAATGCGTAACAAATTCGTAAAATGCGTAACAAACTCGAAAAATGCAGCGTTTTTTTCTCTCAAAATGGAACACCATGCGTCCATTGGCACGCACTTCCCAAGTCCTGACAAGCGAAGCGAAAGCAAATTAGGCAAATGTTTCAAACTAAGAGGCTTTAATGTGCGTATTTTTTTGTGGGTAAGCAAAAGTGTTGTTATTTTTAACATCACGATTTCGGAATTGTTGCTGATTTCTGCGTGGGTGAAGAAGATCTTACATGCGTGTAAAGAGAGCGATCTGCACTACCCACTTTGTCATCGTAGCCGAGTGGAATCTTGCAGAACCAACGGTCAAAGGGAATTCGACGACACTTGCCCACGTCGCACATGACATTCGCGCTTGACGGTAAAGAGATTCTCCCCTGGGCTCACTACGACTCTTACCACACTACTCCGGCGTCTCAATCCATAGCTGCTGATTTCAACTTTGCCTTTCAAGAGCAACCTTTGCACGCTTTTTGGAAAAGCTCCATTTTTTTCCTCTTTTTTTTCGTTGTTGCTGTTGCCCAAGGAGGATAGACAAGCTGCAGCCGAGAGGCACTAGCACATTCCCAAGGTCCAGTTCTGCGAGCAAAGAACGGGTTGAGGATGAAGGGTAAGGGAGAAAAAAAGTACCCCGGCAAAACTATCACGCCTACTTTAGGGAAAGCACCAAAGTCCCCCCTGTGGATTTTACGACATCCACATTTGCTGTTGAAGTCCCCAACCGCAAAAGGGGAAGAAATAGTCAGGGAGGAAAAAACACACAAACAGAGTCAGCGAGAACCGGCACGACGCCAAACAAGTATACCGAAGCTTCTGCTGCTACTCCGGCCACTGCTGGCTAAGGGATGAAGGCTAGAGGGGGGGCCCTAGCTGAGGCGACAGCTAAAAGGGGAGGAGCCTCTGCGGGTAGGGGTTCGGCGATAACGCAAACCCCTTCGTCCACCTTCCTCCCTCCGCTCCATTTTCAGTTTACAGGGTGGGAGGGAGTCGCTTGTTGCCTTACCAAGCGGCACTGGCGGCTCCTCTCAATTCCGGGATCGATGTGACGAGAAATCTTAGCCCCTGCATCCCCCCATCCTTGTCTTTGCAGCCCACCCGCCCACTTTCGGTTTGTGTATTTCATATGCAATGCAAAAGATTTATCATTTGCTGCTGGGTACGAGCAGACGGTATTTCTGCGACGGAAGTGAAATTGTCAAAGTATTTTTTGCGTTGGTCGTCTTGTGAAGGAGGCTAGAGGGGGCGAAGCGGGGCGCAAAGCACATGGGAAGTAGAAGTACGTTGAGCCTAACGTGGTGTGCTACGTTTCTCACGCAGTACGAGACGAGGAACACGCCCCTTACGCACACGCCAATTAAGTAATCACGTTATAAGCCTAGTGGGCACCGAAGATAGGCTAAGAGTCGAGCCTATTCACCACGCCTCTTTTATTAGCCGGAATTCCCAGTGACCGTGATAGTAGATAAAGCTACGCTTGTCTTTTTTTAGGTAAGATGTAGAAAATCGCGGCACAATGAAGTGAAATAAAAAAATGAGTGAAATATAAAATAATACAAATTATACTGTGTTAATTGCTCGGGAATTACCGTTTGTTCCCTTCTTTCAATGTAAGAGACAAAGCCTGGTATAGGATCCAATTACTAAAAAAATAGAAAAAGGGGAAATGTAGGAATTAACCAGAGAATAAAAAGCGTAATGCTATCTTTTCATGTTGCCCACTTATTTTGTGGTTATTGTCTATCTACGTCAATTTTTTTCGATATCTTTAGTCTAAACAAGGAATCTACTCAGAGTTCAACAAGAGAATTAGCCAGCCGTATACACGAAGCCTACCCAGACAATATAAATATAGAGTAACACATAAATTGAAAAAAAGAAGCTTTTAGCCGAAAAGAAGATTTCGCCTAAAGAAGGGATAAAGAAGAATTTGAAGGGTATTTTTTTAAGGCCTAAAACCATGTCGATTACCCCAAAAAAATTACGGTTGAGCTAAATGAAACTGTAGAGCAAAAGAATGAATTTTCTCGAACGTGAAATTTCGTAGCACATTTATTTTATTTATGGCTTATGCAAGTCGAGCAGCTATGAGAAGCTTTAATGTCTGAGTTAGGTTGCGGTCCCACTAGCCGAATAACCATGGTTTTTATAACCTTTTCCTTGGAAATCTCTCACTTTTTCTATTCCTGGGACAGCGATTTCCAAAGAAAAGGTTATAATAACCATGGTTATTCGGCTAGTGGGACCGCAGCCTTAGAGACAATCATAAAATTGTGGGACTTTTTGGTAACGACGCAGAAATCAGTACTTTTAAGAAGTAGTAAAGCATCGGCGGATTTGTGCAACTTTGCCGAATATTCAAAAATCACCAACATTCCCTCACCGAGATAATAATTTAAAAAAATATTAATGGTCAAAGTTCAGAAAAAAATTCTAGAATTATTTTCTTAGATAATACTAAGTCTGGCTTAAAAAATACTTAGAAAATCCCAGTAGGAAGTATTACGCATGGTATTGCATATTTTCTCTCATTTCTTTTTCTTTGGAACGTTGTGTAATTCTTATTTGGGGCTTCTGTAGTACCTTTGCGACAGCGTGTTTTCGTAACTTTGTTCATTTATGTAGGAAATACGTTATTAATTTAGTAAATGACCCAATAATTTCCTAAGCATTTGCACTGGATTTTCTTTCAAATTTTCTGAAGCAAAACTTTCTTTGTGTAACTCTTCTTTTGCGCTCTACAAATAAAAAGTCGTACAGGAAGTTTATCGAACTAGAAAGGCGCTTTTGCAGAAATTTCTTTGGAAGTTATCGGGATATTTCTTCTTAGGGAAGTAATAGCACTTGGAAGAAGAAGAAGAGGAAGACCTGACAGCGTCGACAACGTCGGAGATCAATACGGGGGAGCACGAAATGAGGGCGTCAGAAGAATGAAGGGAAGAGAGAAACGTGGGTACAAAATGCAGGGGAGAGAAAGGGGAAGGGAAGGGAGAAGAGCAAAGAGAAGAGAAAAAAATGAGCCAGATAGAGCTAGCTGGCGACTTTTCTCTGTATTTATACTTTTATATTTGGTAAGGTTTTTCCTCAACAAATAAGAGCCACCGAACCAAACATTGCTTTGGGGATGAAGAAAAGGAAACGCAAATCCCAAAGAGTAAATATCTCTTCCCTTGGTCGTCTTCTTAAGAAAGTCTGCACTTAAGATGAAGGATTAGGAAATACGCTTTTTTCCCTCGCTAGATGGCCACGTGAGCAGTTTCTTTGGCTGAATTTCTGCAGCTATGGGATACCCAAAGCTTCTTACCAGGATAAAAACTAGTTGCTGGACAACAGTTATGACCAGTGTAAGAAAATGTTGAGCAGCTGTTATGACCCGATGCGTGCGAAACCCAGCGAATGTTGGTCTACTTTTCGTAAACCATCAGGTTTTCCTTTCCTCGTAGTAACAGCGTCCGAACTAATGGATTTCTTGGTCATTTTTATTTTTCCCTCGCAGCAATTCTAAGAATTTATGTTCGTCGTTGTGGAGAAAGAATAGCGATCTTTAATGGATTCTTAGATGGATATTCTTTTTCAGGACTTTACCCTTGGCATCCCAGTGGACTTAAATGTCTTTCACGCTTGTAATCTCATTTGTCACTCCAGATGTCGTTAGTTGGTAGCCTTAGAAGAGTCCAGATGAGATAAAACTCGTGTTTGAAGTAACGTACTGTACAAGCTAACTGATTACGCTATTGTTTGCTTGAGATGTGATTGCCGATTCTCTCGCAGTCATGATTTAGGAAGTCATTTTGTGGATAAGAAGACCGGGAGTAATAGAAGATAAGGACAGTCTTGTCCTGTTCATAATTTAGTTTGTGCAAAGGTTAGAGTTTCCTCGCAGAATATCCCGAGAATTTACCTTTTTCCTGCCGCAGCAAAGCATGTCGGGACTGGGACGGTCCTCCGGGTCAGGTCTGACCGCAGGAATTGGGGGACCAGGACGCCGTCTTCGGGCGTCAGGAGCAGCCACCATGGAGTGCCTTCCGTTTTGGTGGGTGGCGGATGCTGCAATCTAGCGGAAGAAGTGGGAAGCTCTGTTAGGATGCATCGTTGCATTTATGAAAAAGTACTCTACAGTTCCCCTCAAGTTTCGAATACAATCAATAAATAGTTGTAAAAGTTCGGGAACCGTCGATTGAAAGGAACAGCGGTGTTTCACTTCCGTAGAAGTTGAAAACGGTTATGGGGTTTCACTATGTCACGCCCACTGAGGGGAACCAACAATAATCAAGTTTTTGTTCTGATGAGATAAGCATCAAATTACAGACTTATATTTGCCATCACCGGAAAAAGGGTCCTCGGCAAGGCTTCTTTCTGGGCCGTTCGCCTAATTTGTGTTACTTGGTTACGCTAAACTTTTTTTTTCTTGGTGGGAAATTGATGTCTGTGAGAGAAAACAGAGGTTACTTTTTATGGTTTTAGTTGCCTTAGTTTCCTATCTACAACCTTTTTTTTCGAGGTATTCGTTTTCATGCCTTGTAACCTAGCGTGACTGGAGCTTTCATAAATAACAATGACGAGTAATATAAAGTTGCGCAAAAAAAACTTGGAGAATGTTGTGAAAGACTTCGAATGATAGGACTGTCATGCAGCTTTTAAACCATGTAATGTCTTCAATATTCTCTTTCAGCTTAAACTTGAAAGTAGATCACACATTAATTATAATGTTATATTATTAGACACGACAAGCAAATTGATTACATCAAGATCGTCTTTTCAGACGGTGGAAAGTTTCAAGTTTTCGTAGTGTGAATATACTGTAATTTACGTGTACGGCTCCCTTACACGAAAATCTCGTCTACGAACAAAATTACAGTAGAAGTGTTCCAACTTGAGGCAAGGCTCCCAAGATGGCACTACAGGCACCAAAAACCCACGTGTTAAAACTATCCAACTTTGAAGAAATTCTTTCACAACGACGTGTAATATTTCAGAACGTTCACTGTGATTAATCTAAAACTTCAGCAAAATATCAAAGCTTTCAGAGAATTTTAAAAACTTCTTTTCTTTTAAAAGATAGAGTTATCGGTAGAAATATTCGAAAGGTTTAGCCGGAATTTTGTCATTCTGACCGTTTCATACTATGAAGAATTACTTTTAAAATTTCCTACTCGATTCGCGTAATCTTCTGCAAAATTTATGTATATAATATTATATAATTGGCACAACAACCATCGAAATATTAACAACATCATATCCTTCGTTTCCAATAATTTTAAAAAATCAAAATTTTGCGTAACTTCAGGTTAAATATTACTACATTCTCATGGTATATTCATTCAATATTACTACAGTATTAATAACTTACCACGTATTTATTTTGATTGTAAATTTAATTAAAAATGATTAATATTGGCAATGAAATATATGTCAAATATGCCTGTTGGAATAGTTCCACAATTGTTCATTGGAGAACATACTTTATTACATATAGTACACTCTGTCACATTCATGTTTAGAGCGTAGCTCAACCAACTGCTTTCCATAACATTTGTCGTGAAACCTAAGAAGGTTGCCCGTTAAGGACTTTAATAAGATGATTTAGTCTGTCGTAAGAGGGCGTTAAAGCTCGTTGTGCGCTAATACAATTCTACCCTCTTTCACTTTATAAACGTTTATTCTGCGTTCTAATTCAATAATCATTTGGGTGAGCACTCTCCTACCTCCATAGTAAAAAAAGGAGGGTGTGAAGGAAAGGAAGTGCAAAGTACGCGGAGAGATTTGGTAGTTACGGTCCACCAAGGCGTCTTAATGACCTCTATATGAGATCCTTGTACTAACCCATAACCATTTACGAGCATCTGGATGTCTTTTCTCTGCTTCTAACGAAACTTCCCCATCTCTTCATTTTTGTTCTCCCTAACCCCCAAATCCCCCTTAAAACAACTTTAATATCATTACAGCTCATTCCATTTATCCTTGTTTTCCCCAAAAAGTTTTCATCCTCCTCACCTTTTACACCAACTCCCCTCTCCACACCTTTCCTAACCCTATTTCTACCCTCCCCGCCAAGTCGACTTCTTTTAAGCCGGTAGAAGTCGTGGAATTACGTGACCAACAATTCCTTGTTCTTTCAGCTCTGACTCCCGTCCCCGTTAATGAAGCTTCACCGGATGCTTCTCCTTTCTTTAAACCTATTACGATACCTTGATCGCTCCCTTAGCTCCGTCTCACGAAAAGCAGACGTAGCAAATTAACTAAAAAAATCCCTTTAACCTAAATACGTTTCTTTTTTTTTATTCTCCCTAATCTAGCAGATAACCCTACAGTTTGGCCACGCCTTAATTAACTAGACATTTGTAACTTTATAATTGCTCTTTTTTCCCCATTCTGAGGTAGAAAACAGGGTGGGGAGGGAAGAAGGGTGTCCGTAGGAGTTGTCTGGACAAGAAGCTAAGGGGGAAAAAAAGGGAGAATGAAGATGAGGCCGGTTATCGATCGTTATTTTGGCCTGGGAACAAGCCCAAAAAGCTGAAAAGCGAACAGACGTACTGTGCACTGACTTTGAACAGAAAACCCCCGACCCAGACTTCCATTTTTCCCTTTTTTTCCTTTTGTCCCGCTTTTATTTCTGGGAGGTGGGTTTTGGGGACGGATGGATAAGGGTTAGTCGGGGATGAGAGTGAACATCCAATCCAGACGGAACCAAATGACAAGTTTCTCATCGCGGCCAGTTTTATTAGCCACCCCTCCAGCACCTGTTCGGGTAATTTGGGCCCTGGGAATGGGTTTTCTACATTTGGGGACAACAGGACGCCCTCTGTTTGAAAGGGGCATAAACAAGAATGTTTACGTTTGCTTTTGGGGGGCTAAATTGTCTTCCAAGAAGGAAGAAATACCGAGCCGGTCCACTAAAGCGAAACGAATTGAAGAATGGGTGTGAAATATGGAAAAAGGACGGGTGGTTGGGACGTCGAATTGTATCTCTCCATCATCCTTAACTCGTCCATATCTGTCGGGACCAGGACGTAGAGTGTATGCTTATTTCTGCCGCATTTCTGAAGCGGTGAACCCATCCTCCAGCTTAGTCTTCTCTGCCAACTCGCTAGTCCAGCGGAGTGCACTTCCATTAGTAAGCAGAAATTATTCGCTTAAAAATGCAGCCCACCGCAGGGCATTACGGCAGATTATGGACATTCGGCAGCTTAAGTATGTATCGTTCTGTTTTCGTTAGCCGCTTCCTTGAAGATCAAAAGCTCTTTCTTTGTGGTAAAGTCTGTCACAAAGTAAACCTGCCACCAGATTCACAAGAGATATTTCTTTTTTCTCTCCCGATACTTATACCAACGACTTTCTATGCAGCTTTTGAAAAAATATAGGGAGAAATCTTTCCGGGGATTTGCACCTAACCATATCTCTCTGCTTTAAATGTGTTTTCACAAAGAAGTTCCCATTTTAGTATACGTACGATTGAATGATTACAAAACATTTTTCAACATTTCTTTTTTAAGATAGTCATTTCACATGCTTCAAATTTAACCGTTTGTACGTTTTTTTCGCGAAGAAACTAGTTTTTTAACATTATATCTTGGAAAAAATAATTTAGTCAAATTACTTATTTGTTTAGAAAAGGAGACGTTTAAATTTTATTTTCCCTACAATTTATGTAGTTTAAAATTATTAATTTTTTTTACATATTTTTAGGGACTAAACCTTTTGAAAATAAACTTTTACCATTTTCCTTCACGTTTACAAGAAATACATCTGTAGTAGCCGTAAAAATATTTGCATTTTTCTAGAATTCCACAGATAAATTCACAGAGGCTTTCGTGTATTGCAAGAATTCCTTTCGTACGTGTTAAAAAGTATTAGCATTAGTGAGTGTAAAAAATTTCGACGCAAGCGTTGGTTTTAAATACAGGAAATATGTGACTGACATAAGCGAAGAATTTCGTACAGTTCGTAGCTAATTTCCTATTTCACAAATTTCTCCCAACTTGGGACACAATTTTTTAGGAACGATTTGTATATTTTACGTTAAATAGAAAGTACACAACTTAACCTATACATTTTCCGATCGTACTTGTGTTTATTTATCTATAACTTTGTCGTTTTACTTTCGTCGATTGCTTGGACCTCTTTCAGTTAAGGAGAAATTCTGAATTGAAATATCTCATCGAAGTCTTTACGAATAGCCGAGATTTCAATCAAGTCTTTTTTTTCCATCTGTGCGGTCTGGGAACTGTTCAATAATTTACTTGTGTCATTTGGGGGTTAGCAAAGGCTTTTTGTGGCAGCGTCTGGAAACTTTCATTAATCATCGTTTTATTCTTTTCTCCTTTCTATATAGTTTTTGTTGCTCCTCAGCAGATCTATGGCTTCTCTCGCGGTCTACAGACAAGAAGCTTTGGCGGTGGGTCAGTAGAAAAATATTACCTTTATCGACGCATGGAGGCCCTTGGAAGCACTGATGGATGATGTGCACCAGACATGTTTTTCGTTTTCATGCACACACGACTACGAAAACACTGTTAAAGCAAGACGAAACAATCACTCTCCCACGCCGGCTGGCTTTCAATTACACTCGCTAAAGACTTAGAAACGAGGTAGATTATTACGCACTCTTTATTTTGTACTCGCGTTCGCTATTTTCCCCCCTTTTTGTTTAGGAATTTAATCTTCTTCAAGGGTAAGCACAATGCTTACAGAAACTTGGCACACCAAAAGCACTTCACTCCATCCACAAAATCTGGGAGCTTGAGCAAAGTTATGGCAACGCAGCAATGGCTCTTCATAACGGTCAACGCATTCAGAAGAGAGAGTGAAATTGGCTGACTGGGCAGTAGGAGAACACCCCCCCGGACAATGACTACCAGATTACGGGTTTTGTTTGGGAGACTAAAGTATCTTGTTCTCTGGCAACGAGGACTAGCACGAGAGGAAAAAGTGGAAGTAAAACGAATGTTTTGTTCAAAGCAGAGCAGCACTTGACACAAATGGAGAAATAGTGAGAATAATTGTGGTCCCAGGTTTTGCGTGCAACTACGCCAGCCAGAAAAACTGCACGGCCCGCACCGTAGTGTAGGGGGATGCACTCGCTTGTGGGGAAAATCCAGAGGCGCGACGCAATCCACCGACGCCGCCGCTTTCAGCGCCGAGTCGACTGCCTTCACCGTCCTTGGAACCCGCGGCTGGTGCCGTAGACGCGTGCTTGGCGGCTACGAGGAAAAGAAGGAGGGACACAACCCCTCTTAACCCTCCCTGATACCCTTTTCCCTTCACCCTAGTGCTTTCCGCTACGCTTCACCCACATTTTCCCCCCACACAGCCCCCTTTTTTGCCCTCGGGGCTTCGCCTTAGTATCCTTAACCTCCCCTCACCCCTGTCCGTCGATCGATGGGGCTGTATATTTCTGCCAGCGACGCTACCGAGCGCTTGGCGTCTCCCTGTCCCAGGGACCTTCGCCTGTACGAAGTATGGGACCGCCGCACCACAGCGCTGATATTCAATTGGAAGTGCTTCGCATTCATCATAGGCCCAGTAGCCACACGCGAGGGCATGCACATACACACATACGCACAATGAAGCAAAGGAAAGATGTATGAATGGTAGAATAAGGTACTAAATATGGAAGAGATGGGGGAGGGGGGGAAGGGCGAAACGAGAGCTTAGCCCCTCGTTAAGTTTATTTCATTAGGACCTATTGGGATGCCACAAAACGAGACAAAATGTCACGAGCTGGCTAGAAAGTGAAGAATTGGCTACGAATTTTTTAGTATGAGGGATTGGCTAGCCACAGTTTCATTGACGGGGTGGGTGGATGGCGTAACTACGAGCAAAATAACGAGCGAAAACTCACGCGACGCTACTTGGAAAAGTTTACGCAGGGTAGACACCTGAGAGTTAGTGTGTAGTGTGAACGGAGTGTTAAAAACGGGGAAGGGAAGGGAAGGGTGGTGTAATTTGGCCTATTGCGTGGGATTTGGAAAGTTTTCGGGTTTACGGACCAGTTTTGCGAGTAAGAAAGGCCTGCATGGCGGATAGTTTACATTTGTTTTTATTAAGAACATTTTAGTCGGGATGGTAATATGGTAAGAAAATAGACGAAGAATTAGGAAAGGTTAACAGCGATGTCGCTTGTTAGGTAATGAAGGCAATTTTCCTACGAGAACCTAAGGTAGCAGCGATATGACGCTTTCGTTGGGAGAAGAAAGTAACCGGTATGTTGCTAAGCTTTGCGTTGCGATTATCCTGCCATCCAAGCACTGAGATTTATTAATAAGACAGTTATTTACTATATTTAATATAAACCTATGTTTTGAGGACAGTTTAAGCCTAGCCCGATTTTTTAGAATATTCTTTTATTTTTCATTTGTAAGTTAATTATAATTAAACATTAAAAATCGCATTAGAATTGATAAGAAAGTTTTGAAATAACAACTTCTGGCTCGAAACTTGGAATATGCCACGGAAAAGATAGTTAGCAATTGAAATGACATGAGATTTGTTATCATACTGTGTATTTATGCAATTAGTGACAAATAAGACAATTATTTACTTTATTTAGAGGAGAAATATGTTGAGCTCGACATCTTTCAGTATACCTTCTTATCTTAATGTAATTGTTCATATGTAAATTAATTGTGGTTAAACATTAAGAATTTGTATTACAATTAATAGAAAGGTTTGCGCGTTTAGTGACGAATAACCATACTCGACGAAATGAGACGGGGAAAATAAAGGAAAAATAAATGAAGAAAGTGGTAATAAAGTAAATGGAGGTCACGTTTGTTCAGCGAGCCTACATATCGTCGTTACGTTACAAGAGTGCCAAAGAGCTTGTCAGTGAGAGCAATGTCATTTTGGAAACTCATCGTATATCAAGTTCGTAGACAAATTGTGAGTGCGATCCAAGTTGAGTGAATCGCAATATAGCGAGAATTGCGAAGGCTGAAGTTAGATCTAGATAGATCAGATAAATCTTGGTTACTATAGTGACTTAATCGAAGCTAGAAATTTGAGAAAGCGTCCAAGCAAATTATGGGGCAAAATTACGCGGGATAATGCCAAAGCCGACTCAAATCTCGTAGGTGGAATGTCAGAGAAAATCATGTACAAGTTAACTATTGGGGCTAATGTTTGTGATAGAAGTGGACTATGACACTTTCTTTGAAAAGCTTCACTTTTAGAAAATTTCATAAAAACTATTTTCGTTTTCACTATTGAGTTGAGAGTCTCGACCAAATGACACGCAAAATGCTCATTAAAAGCAAGTAAAACTGGCTTCAGAAGGAAAATGGTTTCAGCAGAGACTTCATTAGGGTCATAAAAAGCATAATATTACACTTTTTTTGCTGTTATTACCGCACAGGACAACTTTTCAGTTGTTTAATAACAAGCTAGAAAGTTGACATCTTATTATACCGTCTGGCCGTTTAAATTTGCCGCGTGTTCTGTTCGATCGATCAATGGCAATGTCGCCGGCTGAATTATCGATGTGTAGTGGAAAAACAAAATAGTTCAAGGCTTGAGCGGTTGGTCGTTTTAAAGCGGATTGAAGTGCAATGAATAATCAAAGGCGACTGAAAAACTCCAACATAAATATACTCAGCAAATTAATAAACCGACAGGTAATACTTGACAGGATTTAACCACAGTCTTAATTATTCCACGAGGCAGCTGATTTTTTTTAAATTTAACGAACACGAGGAATCGGTGTAACGTTTGTTTACCGTGCATTTCTTTTTTTCTAATTTTCGTTCTTCACTCAGAACGACTTTCTATTACCATTGTTCACTTAAAACTTTTCTTAATACTATTAATGTTGTTCTCGTTCGGGAATGAATTATTCAATGCATTAAGTGTAATGAGAGTATTAAATGAAGCTTAATACTTCCCCAGATTTACGGAAGGTATAACGTTATTCCAACGGCTGACAGTTCGTCAAAATTGATTTCAAAGCCTTTGCCACGTTTAGTCTTCACATTATGGCAAGTCTTTCCAAAGTCTGCCTTACAAGCGGGGTAAATGAAACTTTATAATATATCGATTCAGTCAAATTGAGAGTAAAAATAATAATATTATTTTCTAATTTTAGGCACATTTTCCTGGGTTTCAGCCAATGTGGCCAGTTCTTGTTAACTTATACCCAGAATAATTCTTTGGATTACAGCGGCCCCGCATTAGGTTTTGTCAATTCCAGTACGTACCGACTCTACTGGTGGGTTTTCGTCCCCTACGCACCGGCCAGAATTCTTTCTGAAGTGATACTCTTTTCTGACAAAGGTGTTCCTAAAAAAGATCTGTTAATTTACGTTTGCCAGTGGCCTGGTGATCATAGTAAAGTCCTTGTCTACGGTTATAGGTAAATTTTTCACGTTTTCTACTCTATTCAACATTTACAATACACCATTTTATTATTGAACACCAATTTACGCTAACTCTTTGTCGAATAGTGAACCTGAAGCGGATGAAACTGTTGCTCATTGCTACCTCACCATAACGGCCATTCCTACATTGCAGGGTTGTTCTCAATGCTATGCAGTAGCTGCTTCGTATGGAGAAGACGGTAAAACGAATTCTCATTTTCATATATTAACCCTTGTGGGGCGTGAATTACGATTTGGACGCAATTTCCATTTTCACGGCAGGAATTACGTTCCACTGCAAACGAATTCCGAGAGAGGGAAAGAATTTTTCAGTCACGAACTTGAACGAAAGTGATAAATTAGTGCATCTGATTAGCAGACCTGGGTTAATTGAACTCAGCCTTCGTCAGTCAATTTATTTCGACATAATGTATGGCTTAAAGCGGTGACTTAAGAGTGGAGCGAGACAGATAGCGCGATTTTGTGTTTTTTCCACTTACAAACCAGTCTCTTAATTACGAACCAGTGATTTTGCTGTCAAGTTTAGACAAAATTTGCAGCTAAATCAGTAAAGTCTACGAATGGAGTAATTATGCCTCAGAATAGACGTAAAAGCTAAACTCCTTCACCGAACATTTCACTGGTTGAAAACAGAAGTTGAGGTGGTTATTTCTGTACAAGAAAGGATGAATAACATTTCTGATTAACACGTGAAGCCAGACATCAGAAAGTTTTTTTTTCGCAACGTTTCACTTTAAGGTAATTTCAGACTCTTTGACAGTGTGCAATTTGAACATTAATATTGCTTTGACAGTCTTAGTGAACATTTCTGTCCGCACGCCGAGAACACTTTGCCAATTCTGCCCGACGCTGTCATAAATGTCATTATGGTCGTTCAAATTGTAACAGTTTGCTGATTGCTGCTGTTCAACTTGCTGCGCACTTGTGTGCAGCATAATTAGTTACGCCGTCCTAATTTCCCCAGGAAACTCTCTTATAACTTTGAAACATTCTTTGCTTTCTAAGAATTTTAGCGCCTTTCTCAAGGACAATAAAATCCTAAAACAGTTATAATAAAAAACATTTTAACATTTTTTTGGCATGTTTTCCTACGAATGCAGACTGATTACTATATTTCAATCTTTAGTGCATCTTCTTTTCCTTTCCAGTACAGAAATTTTAATGAAAAATACTTTTTATTTTTTTATTTCCTACTAATTTATCTCGAATACTATATTTTAAAAATTAGCGTATAACTAGCATAGTTGGTACTTCGCTTCCCTGCATAATAAACGCGAATTGACATGTTGTAAAAAAAAACGCCAGAAAAAAATCCCACTGATGAGTGTTAAATTCATTTCTTGGACGAAATTTGCCTCCAATGACGCTTCGATCCCGATTCCCAGTAGAAATGGAAGAGCAAAACCTCATGTGATTCGAGTGCCCCCCTTTAGGTGGTAATGGGTGTGCATTACGCCTAGTGAGCGATTAATGACTTGCAATGAGACATATTAAGAGCCTTTGGGTCCAAAGAAAAAAAAATCAAACTCGAAGAAATTTACATGTTCGGAACTGTTTAATGAATCTTTTCTATTTTCTTCCCTCGAAATTAGATGTCGCAGCTGAGTGGAATGGTTGTGTGCGGTTGTCATGTCTGCGGCACGGTTTGACAGTGCACAGTCACTTCGAGATGGTTTCTCCATTTCCGCCCTTCAATCCTGCCACGGCGCTGGGGATCAAGAACGCCGTGATATTGAACGCTGGGAATTTTTTGCACGTTCTGCGAGCCGATTTGGAGTTATGGCAAAGCAAAAGCAAAGAAACGCCTGGGAATGGCAGCGCCGGAAATGATTTACAGCCCGAACCGGCCCTGGCGATCGCCCGGGACGATCTTGACAGCGAAGGCAGTGGCGAGGAGGAGCCTAAACGGGTAACACAGGTGATTGAGAACCTTATGAAAGATTGGGAAGTGGATGATCAGGACGCGGAGGACGGAGAACGACACTCGAACAGCAAGTTGGATTGTTGGGAAGAAGAAACGGCCGCTTCGGTGTCGATTTTTTCGCCGGACTCGGTGCGCGATCCCGAAGACACATGCTCCATTACGAGCGACAGCTTTACGGACCCGGAGCCATCGTGCAAAGAGCGGGCGAACATTAACAGTAACGGGAGCTGTAGCGGCAGCAAGAGCAAATTTACGGATCGCCTCGGCTCGGGTAAAAGTAAATTGAATTTGGCGCCCAGCCGGGGTGAAATCGAGTATGATTTCACAGAAGAGAGTCCCCAACATTCGTGCGAGAAATTGAGTGTCTTTCGCAAGAAAAGACTGGCCGAGAAAAAATACGAATTTACGGACGATAACTCGGAAAATACCGTGCCGCCCTTTCGGCTGCCGCGGCGCCCGGCCTGGACCAAAATGAGGAGGAGCAGCAGTCAGATGGAAGGAGAATTGAGCGTCAGTGTCAACGAATGGGAGTGGTCGAGTTTACAGACGGAAAGTGCGGCGGAAGAAAAAGTTTTAAGGCCTTATAACCGGTTAACGGCCTTTTCGCCCCGGGCGGAGCGCGGCAGCAGCCGGAAAGAAATACTTATGGAAATGCATTCCGTGTCCGGACAGGCCACGCCCGTACAGTCAGACTGCACTGAATTAGAAGGTCCAACGTCGCCCGCTAGCTCCAGAAGGACAGAAACTGCCTCCAAAGAGGTAAATAAAATAAAATCTTGCTATATCAAACCTCCTGGGATAAATTTTTTTCATGCTATCCGTAGTTCGTTATATCAGACGCGTTTTCTGCATATTTACGTTATCCGTACCTTTTGACTGTGTCAGAGCTGAATTTTCGTTGCAAAAGTATTCGTTATGGGGAAATGCCACTGTTTTTTTGTTATTTTGTTATTTTATATTTTATTTTCTAATTACCAGTTTGAGCATCTGTGCTTTGCTGGCATTTTTATTGACAAGCGTAATTAGGTGGTACATGGCGGGAGTTGGGGTTTGGACTTGTTATTGTAATGTCTTATTGTAATAGTTTGTGTTATTAGCTTAAATATTTATTTCGCGTATTATGTTGTAATTCTTTTTAGAGTCAATTTCTATAGGTTATTAGGGAGTACTTTTGTGCAACAAGGAAAATAAACAAGAAATTTCTGCGAATTTTCCCGACAATGGAGTTAGGGAGAATTTAGAATACTTGAGTATAAACAGGACTGTTAAAAATTGGTTGCTCTTTTATCGTTACTTTTCGATTAACTTAACTTTACTTGTTTGCGTGCATATTGTTGTTTTTCTGTGTATTGTCGGTATATTTTGCAAAGTTTTGAGTTGTGGTGATCCATGGTGTTGGAAAAATGATCGAAGAAAGTTTTAAAAGCTTGGAAAGTTGCCCAAGGTCGTAAATCTCTGGAAATGTTGAAAAACTTAGACAACTTACTTGAGCGGCAAAGGCAAATGAAAAAAATGGATTGGATTGTATATTGCAGAGTACTTTTGCGAAAGCTGGAAGTTTCGGTGACAGTAAATGTTCGGAAAGAACAATAGCAAACTTTTGTCTGTCACAATGTCGGTACCGCGCCTTGCAGAAGTACTCAGTTTCTTGAAAAAAGTTGAAACCTCTAATTTTATTCGCTTGTAAAGTAACGAAACTCAAATTCAGTTAGAACCCCAACAATTTCTATTCCTTTATGTTGCCATTTTTTTATCATTTTGGTATATTCTATTTAATATTTTTATTTAATGTTATTAATACTTATTTAATATTTTTATTTTTCGTCACTTTTTCTGTGTAGTTTTGTATGATTTTCTATTATAGTTTCTTTAATGGATTTATCTATTTTTTACATTTGTGTTTGCTTATTGCTTCAGTTTTCTATTTCACTTTGATTTCTTATCAGAAATGATTATATTCATTTTTTATTATTATATTGATGTAGTTTCGTATTTTACGCATTTTGTGTTTTCCTATATGCGTTATACTTTTCGTGTTTCAGAATTTACCCAAATGTGTGGTCCACTTTAAGCGATGTTACATAGAAACGGACGACGAGTTAGTGTCAGTGATCACGGACATTGAAGAAGATGATTTGGGAGCAGCGACGGGTTATCATAACGCATTGCCTTTGGCGGTTCACGGGACCGCCTACGCTCAAATGCAAATGGTGTCGAGTGCCAAGGCTGAGAAAGTGGTAAAAAAAGGGTTCTTTGCAAGCGAAAGAAAGAATATCCCCAAATTTTCTTTGATCCCTAACGCCCTGATACAATAATTTGATTTTAGACCTCGCCTTGTGTGACGGTGCAGCAGTTGAGCTTGGATGCCGAACAGTATTGTCATGAGATGGCGGAAAAGCTTTGCAGCCAAGCTGGGAAGAAATACTGGTTTTGTAGCGACTTTGACTTGGAGATTCTCGACGTAATACACTTTACAAAGCGAAAACTTGCATGATTGGGCTTTCGGCTTACTTTCTTCGGCTGGCACATTACGGATGCTGTTTTCAGATTTCCTTTCTTTAATAAAGAAATTTACTGTAGGTCTGTCAAGAAACCGGGGAAGCCATTGTGATAGCCACCATGTTGGTGGAAGCGGATGATCCGGCAAGTGAAACTGACAGTTCAGTGGCAAAGGAAAGTGGCGAAATGGGATCACAGCCTCATGGTCGCAAAAGATACGAAGCCAGTTTCGTATTTGCGTGGGATACTACCACGGGCAGTTGTCGGGTGATTGACTGCAGCCCGCCTGAGTCGCCCATTCCATCCAATTCGCCCGTTTTTTCGGAATTGGCCAAGGAATCGGAGGAGGAGCTGTGGCATCCGGCGCGTGATAAAGCCCAAGCCTTGCGAAATATGTTTCCAGTCATGTCGGGAATTTACCACATGTCAAACGAAGCCGTTATGAGAGGTCTGTTACACGTTTCATGCCTACATGCGCTTTAAATTTCAGTAATACTAGTATTGGACTCTATTAAACGCACGTGTACTATTTTTTTATTTACATTGAATTTTGTGTATTTTCGGTGATGTTTGTAATGTTTTGTATGATAACTTGTAGTAGTCTGTATATAATTCTGTATTGATACTTCATACCTGGTATTGATACTTTCGCATTTTACTTAAACTATATAGTAATTTAACACTTCTGTGTATTGTTATATATATTATGCGGGTATTTTACTTTGTAAGTAGAGCAACAGTTTATTTTTTCATTTTACAGTGGATACCGGTTAAGACGAAAACTTTGAAGACGAAATAACATTTCAGTTCTGGAGAAATCTCATTGTATTGCATTACAGTGGAAATCGGTGAAGAGGAAAAAGTTTCTGGTCTTAACCGGTTTCCACTGTATAGATTTTTCTGTTATAAACTTTGATTGACATATTGTGGTATGCAGCACATTTTAGTTTATTTATTTCTAATTCCAGGAGTTTCACTCAAGGGATTGTCGGACCCACATCGAATCATTGCAATTGTGTTGGAAAGGCCGTAACATTGGAACAAGCGGCAAAGGATCCTGTGGGTCGTGTATTTACAAAGAAATTGTGTTTTGAGCTAAGAATTTCAGTTGAAGTATTAGGTAATTTATTTTATTTAAAGGACTTGGATTGGTACCATATTGAAAGAAATTTTTTTATTTGCGTGGCCTGTCGTACAATGTAAACGTGATAATGTGCTTAACCAAAAGCAATTATAACTGCAATTACTTTTCCTAAAAAAACGGAACCTTTTAAATGTGTTACGCAATTTTTATTGATTTATTAAATTTCATTATAACTTTTCTTGTCTTAGGGCTTCCGAGTGTGTAATATCTGGAAATATTACGATCAATACTTCTAGCTCCTCTTTCTTGGAAATGCATGTATTCTTATCTCAAGTTCCGTTTCTTTTTTGCTATGTTTATGTGACAAGGACGAGGTAAGTCCCATGTTATTTTCTCTCTTTGTGTTAACAAATAATTTAAAGAACTCTTGTAAAATTATGGTAAAGCATTCAAAGAGCGTAATATTCGTGAAACATTGTGCAACAGGTTTCTGTGAGGACGAAAAAGAGTACGAGACCCGTAATTGTGAAAGAAACACAATTCTTATAAAAGAAGGAAGGAAAGTGCATAACTGCAGAGATTTTCGCACTTGAACCTACAAGCTTCAAGGCACCCGTGCGTGGAAGATTACACCTGAAACAGTATAGCAGAATGCTTCAAAGCAGAACATTCATCTCTAGGTGCCACCGTTGACAG